>JAWHQI010000420.1:1140000-1150000 GCA_033032865.1 Dactylorhiza incarnata | reverse complement strand
CGAAGATTTTGACGAAAGCGAGCGCTTCAAAGGAGACCGCTCAATATCCGTTAAAGAAAACTGAGCTTCCTGAGGTTTCAATTGTGCCGATCTCTGTTGCTTCTGAACCATCTAATACTTCTTCGGACCCTGTATGGAAATTGCCTGACTTTTCCATTTCTTTTAATTGTCAGAAGTCCTTGGAGGCGCTGGATCAAACTTCCAAACTTCCTGAGGTCGCCTTTACTGAAACCATTCTGGCCGGTCTACGCCAGAAACAAGCCGAGGCGGAATCCTTAAGGCAAAAAATTGCTGATCAAGTGGAAGCTATTAAGAACAAGAAGAGGAAAGATTCAAGCCCCTCTGGTTTGACTTATAAAAGGAGCAGAAAGAATGAGGAAGAAAAAGACGTGATCTCCTCGGAGGCGATCACACTGTCTGAATCTATCGATCCGGAGATTATCGCGGAAACTTCAAAGGTGAGCGTTAAGGGAGATCCCTTCTTCCCTCCTGCGATCTCAGCTTTGTCAAGAGAGGATGATTCCGAATTAATCGCCTATCTTGATGAGGCTTCATCTAACAATTCGTCTTTTTCGTCGTTGCGGGTGTTGGATCCCCTTGAGGCTTCAGCTCTTAGAAATGCCGCTGTCGAGAAGGAGATCGTGAACAGGGAGAAGGAGATCGCTGATGCAGCGATCAAGGCGAAAGAGGAGGATGAGAAGAAGAAGAAAGAGAAAGAAGAGAAGAGAGAAGAAGAGGAGAAAGAAAAGATAGAGAATGAAGAGACGAAGAAGAAAAAGGTTGATGAGAAGAAGAGGAAGGATAAGGAGAGGGAAAAAATAGAGAAAAAGAAGAAAGAGGAAGAAAGGAAGAAGGAAGCGGCCAAGATCGTTGAGATGGAGAAGAAGAAGGAGGCGATCAGAGTCGCTGAGGAGAAAGCAACTCTGATCGCCGAGGAAGAAAGGAAGAAAGAGGCGGTCAGGGTCGCTGAGGAGAAAGCAACTCTGATCGCCGAGGAAGAAAGGAAGAAAGGGGCGGCCAGAGTCGCTGAGGAGAAAGCATCTCTGATCGCCGAGGAAGAAAGGAAGAAAGGGGAGGTCAGAGTCGCTGAGGAGAAAGCAACTCTGATCGCCGAGGAAGAAAGGAAGAAAGGGGCGGTCAGAGTCGCTGAGGAGAAAGCATCTCTGATCGCCGAGGAAGAAAGGAAGAAAGGGGCGGTCAGAGTCGTTGAGGAGAAAGCATCTCTGATCGTTGAAGAGAGAGAGAAGAATTCGGTCATGCAGACCGCGGAGAACAAAAATACTGAAGAGGAGATCGCGGAGAGGCTGCAGATCGCTAAGGAGAAAGTTGCACTCTCTAGCGGTCTCCCAAATGATTCTTTTCAGGGAGATCGTTTGAACAAGGCTGCAGCAGATCGTGCGGCGGCGGTCTCGATTTTGCGAGATGGTAAGGATAAAATGATTCCTCAGTCAGTCGAGTTCCTTCCATTAACTACAGTTCGTTCTGCTTCTTCTGAAAGGAAACACAAGATCGTTTTTATTGAGACCGACGATATCCTCTTAAGTAACGTAGAATTAAAAAGGAGAAGAAAAGAGGGAGAAAAATCGCAGAAAAGAGATTTGGAAAGAATGGATCTGGAGCGCTTAAGGGGATCAGATCGTCTTTCTCTGACCGCAGATCCCGCGGTCACTAAAGATGTCAGAAGAGCTTTACGTGACTGCGGTCTCGACTTCTTTCCAAGCACTCTTTCTGTTTATTTAAAGAGCTTATCTGATCGTATGTCCATGATTGAAATAACCCATCTCTTGTGACCGCAGATAATAAAAATGCTGAGATCGAGGAGGGAGAGCTTCCTCAGCACATCGAGATCTCCCCTCAGTTAACCAACATCCTTAATCCCATGTTTGAGGATGTTCGCTCTATGCTGATGAGGGAGCGGACTCAGAACGATCAGATCCGCGATCTTGAAGAAAAATTGCGTTCTAATGAGAAGAGGATCCGTGAAGAATGCGATCTGAGGGTTGCCGAGATCGCACGAGCTCTTAAGAAGGCTGAAAGGGAGGCTGAGTACTATAAGGGGAAGGCTGCGGCGCTGTCTGCGGAGAATGAGAAGCTGAGGGGCGGTCAAGGAAAGATGCTGATGCGACCAGGTACCTCCAGCGATCATCAAGCGGAGAGACCGCAACCTGAAATTGTGCTGATCCCCATGGAGCAGGTGGACAAGGAAATGTCGAAAATCCACCGGTCTGCAATGTTGGCCAATCACAGCCTGGTGTCAGTTATGGCCGCAGTGAACGACATGCAAGATGTCGCAGCTCATGTAGGGAGAAACAGGCCTTCTAGGAGATGAACATTTAATTTGAGACCGAGCGGTCTCTGGATTTAAACAATATATTTTGTATAATTTTTACTATCATTGTTCCATATATTTGTGTGGCTATTTAATTTTAATGCTTTGTGCGGTCTTGATTTTGATCTCTTTATGCCTGGGTTGCCTGTGTTGCTGCTGTGTTTTATTGATTGAGACCGCAAAACACTGTATGCTTTTATGCAACTCTGCACAGGTCGAACGGTCTGAGCATTCTTCGCTGGGTGGTCTGCGAAAGGTAATGATTACGAAATGACCCTTCGTCTTCTATAAATAGCCGTCTTCATGACCTTTATTTTATGCTTTCTTGAATGCGCTCTAAGCACCGATCTCAGCGATCGCTAAAAATGGTGTCCGCTCGTGCTTCTTCTGCCACCATCTTCCTGAATGCCGATCACAAACAAGGTCGCCTATCAAAGGATGAATATATTGAGTTCATAAAGAAATATATTATCCAAACTCAGGTAGTTGTGAGACCGCCTACTGAACAAGAAAAATTGATCTTTATGGAGGAGAAGAAGTTTATTATTCCCATCGATCACTTTGATAATGGGTTAAGGATTCCCCTCCCTTGGGAATGGTAAGAGATTCTGGAATACTATGGCTTCGTGCTCGCTCAGCTGGCCCCGAATTCCATCGGTCTGGTTAATGTTTTCATCAATTACTTGAGATCGGAGAGGGTGAAATTCACAATGAATTTGTTCCGCGCAACCTTTAATGAAAAGATTTTGAAGGAAGGCCGAAAGAAGGAAGAGTTTATAGGATTGATGTATTTTTCAGCAGATGGAATAAAAATTCTGAATCTTCCTAACAAAATCTCTTTCTGGACGGAGAGATTCCTTGTCTTTGAAGGTGACCTTGGCGGTCTCAGAAGCTCACCCTCTCCGCGACATGACAGAATTTTTAAGAAGATAAAAGCGGTCTCAGAAGAGGAGCTAAAAATTTTGGCTTTCTTGGCGGGCAAGAGGATCGATCTTGTTCACTATCTAGCGATCTGGCCTGAGATCGCCGAGATCGTCCCTGCTGAAAGTAAAAAATTTCTCTTGCGGTCTTGAACAATTTCCTTTTATGTCTTGGACGTTTTTTCTAACTTCTCTTTTTTTTTACTTTTAGTGACTTTCGCGGTCCCTGCTCAAGATCCCATCTCCCCAGCAGCAGAAGTTCTCACTCAGAGGGAGAGGAGGCTGAAGCGCGAGGCCGACGTGTTCGGCACTACCTCTGAGACTGTCGAGCGAGATTTCCCTTTGATCGGTTTCAAAAGAAGAATGAAGGATATCAAAGGAAAACCTCTCCTCAAATGGGCGGCCAAAGGAAGGTCTGTGAAGGTGTCCACTGATCTTCCTTTATGGAGCGGGAAAGTGACCCGTCACGCATATGCGGTCACTTCGGCTCTGTATGGGAGAAAGAATACAAATGAAATACTGAATATAGAGACCGATGCGCTCCCCGACCTCTGTGCCCAAGTGACCGCTAGAAGTACAATCTTAAATCACCATATGGGGCGGTGTCTTCGCAGCGCTCTGGATGAAATAACTGCCTTGCAAGAAGAAAGAAAAGTGAGAATTTTACTTATATTTTATGAACGCGTTACCTATGATCGCGCGGTCTAACATATATCTCTTTTTTTTTGCAGCAATCTGAAAAAGCAGCTTACGACCCTGAAAATCCAGCTTTTCAGAGGGCTATGATGCATCATATTAAAGAGACCGCCGACCAGGTGTTGAACGAGGTTCGAGGTCGAGGTGGATTTATTGAAGAATATAAGGATGTTACGTTTGTCGATCTCTTCCCTGACGCGGCACAGAGGATTGAAGAGCAATCTGCAACTGCTGTAGAGACCGCGGATGTTGCTGATGAGGCCGCTGGTCAAGATGAAGATGTCGTGATCGAAGATGAAGAAAGCGGAAGCCGCTATACCCTGGGTCTGGGTCCCAGTTCGCGCTCAAGCTCTGGATCTACAATTCCAGGGAACAGCTTAGAAGAATCTTCCGCAGAAACTGATTCTTCCTCTTCAAGCGAGCGGTCTTCTAAGAGATCAAAGAGAGAGTGAATTGTACGAACTTCCCTTTTTCCCTTTCGGAGACCGAGCGGTCTCGATGTAATTGAAATTTCAGAATATATAAAAATTAGATTCTGTTATGTTGTCTAAGTGGATGAGTTTGTTTTTGATGCATATATTTACTTGTTCTTCTGAGTTTAAACTCGGCATTCGATCTCAATGCCTTAGACTTGTCACAATTTTATCACCATTAAAGAATTTCAGGTGGCGATCTCTTAGAAAAAACACAAAAGACCTTGAAGGAAAGACTGATACTTTGTATAAACAAAATCACTCTGCGATCTCGAGATAATCAGATCATTGAAAGACATTCAGCAACTTAACTGTGATCAGAAAATAACCAACTTATTTGCAATAGTCATGCGGTCTCATATTATACAAATCACAATATAAGGAAACTACAATTTGAAGATGATTTGAACTCATTAAACTTTTGGGTGTTCGGCGCCCAAATGACTGGAAATCCGTCTGATGACCCCTTGATAACCAAGACTATTACTTGAAAAGAAAAACAATAACCCTTCATGAATCTCCAGTTTAGCGATCACATCATATTCAGACCGCCCTTTTGAAGAAAAAACCCAACTCACTTGATGAGAAATAGAGCATCATGATTATTCCATGTAACTTCGAATAACGGGGAATACCGGAATCTCGATCTTACTGAGACCGGGTCGACCTCTGTCATGTCGGCATAAGAGCTTTGTGAATAGCGACCTCAATTATCCTGAAAAAGTTATATCTGGCGATCGTAAATAACTCAAATCGCTCTTTGGGGAAAGAAGAACATGCGGTCTCATAAATTGCTGACCACCCGATCCCAATACAAAGGGATGAGTAAGATTTTCTTTTTGTAGTAAGAAGATGGGAAAAGGGAATCTCAACAATGATCGAAAGGATGGTGTGGTCATGCCGTGGAGGCTATACCGACATTGCCCCCCCCCCTTTTTTTAAAAAAAGGATTACCGGGTTTACTTCAAACATGCCAATCTAAGGTTCAGGCGACGGTCATGGATGTTTCTGACCGCCCCTTACCTAACCACGCTTCAATGAGTATTCGAGAGTTACGGACCAAAATGATCGGTAGGGCAGGTGTGGTCATGCCGCGGAGGCTATACCGACATTGCTTTCCCTGAAAGATCATTAAGATCGTAACAATGTCCTTCCTAACGCATGACAGAGCTGAGCCAGCCACCTAGACCCCCTTGAAATGCTGAGGTGTGCTAGATGTCAGCAAGGACCCGGTATCCTAAACTTCCACCGCTCAAGCTTGGCGAGCTACTGCTACACAGATTCGAAATCTCCCCGACATCTGTGGTCCCGGCAGAATTACACGTCGAGCTAACAAGTCGAGGGGGAAGATAGTAGGATCCGTCGATGTCTCACTTGACAGGTTTTTGGCTTTTCAAAAAATAACATTCTTAAAACTTGTCACCCATCACTCATGTTGCGAATGCTTTGATAATACGTGCATGATATTTGAGAGAAGAAAAGTGAGAACAAGAATGAGTGAATCGGATACAAACATTTAAGAAAAGAAGAGTTTGAGATCATCTCCGCTCCATGAATGAGACAATTCTTTTCTTTCATAAGTTTGGAGATGGTAAGCGCCATTTTTAAGCACGCTCTTCACCACAAATGGCCCCGCCCAGTTTGGGTTAAGCTTTCCAACTGAACCAGCTCTCGCTGCTGTATCTATTTTCTTCAGGACTAGATCCCCAACAGCGAACTCTTTGGTTCTTACATTTTTGTTGAAGAGCCTCACCATTCGTCTCTTCACCTCCTCTTGCCTGATGATTGCCGTATCTCTCAACTCTTCAATTAAATCAAGGCTGCATTTTAGCTCCTCATCATTTCCTTCTATCCAGTCAATTTGATTCTGTTGTGCTAATAAGAATCTTGGGCTTTTTACTTCAAATTCCACCGGAATAAGGGCTTCGGAACCGTGTGATAATTTGAATGGAGTCTCCCCAGTAGCAGAACTTGGAGTTGTCCTCAAGGCCCATAAGACGGAAGGTAGTTGTTCTGCCCAGTTGCCCCTGACATTTTCTACCTTCTTTTTCAAGAGATTTATGATGAGTTTGTTGGCGGCCTCTACCTGCCCATTGCTTCTTGGATGATGCACGGAAGCGAAACGTAGCTCAACGCCAATTTGCTTACAGAAATTAATAAGAATTGAATTGTTGAACTGGGAACCGTTATCCGTGATGATTGCCATTGGGATTCCGTGCTGACATACTATCTCTCCCCAAATAAGATTTTTCACGGCTTGAGTCGTAATTTTGGCCAATGCCTTTGCTTCTATCCATTTGCTGAAATAGTCAATCATGACTATAATATATCGACGTTGCCCACTTGCCATAGGGAAAGGCCCAATCAAATCCATTCCCCAAACTGCAAACGGCCATGGAGTTGCTATTGACTTGAGTTGTTGAGCCGGCTGATTTTGGAGAGGAGCAAACTTCTGGCACTTTACACATTTCTTAGCAAATTTTTCCGCATCTTTCCTCATTTGAGGCCAAAAATAGCCTTGCCTTAGAATTCTTTTTTCCAAAGTTCTAGCTCCAGAGTGACTTCCACATTCTCCAGAATGGACCTCCTGAAGGACCGCTGGAATCTCCTCCTCCGAAACACACCGTGATAATGGTGAAAGGAAAGTTCTTCTATAAAGTACTCCTGCAACAAGATAATAGTTAGCCGTTTTCCGTTTAAACCTTTTCCTATCCTTTATTGATGAATGGAGCTCTCCAGTTGACAGATATAGAACAAACGGATCCATCCAAGACGGATGTTGATCAATCTCCATGACCTCTCCTTCTTCAATCGCCGGGCGAAACAACTCCGAAGTTGTTCCTCCCGAGAGAAGTCCAAATTTTGCCAACTCATCTGCTTCCACGTTCTCACCTCTTGAAATGTGGTTGATAGTAAAGCTTTTGAACTTCTCCACCTCAATTTTTACCAGAGTTAGATACTGCTTTCAAATACTATCTCTAGTTTCGAAAGTCCCATTTACTTGAGAAGCCATCACCAAAGAATCTGTGAAAACTTCGACATCATCAATCCCCAGTTCCCTAGCAAACTTGAGACCGGCTAGCAAAGCCTCATATTCCGCCTGATTGTTTGTTACTTGAAAATAGAACTTTAACGCTTGATCCAGCCTTACTCCATTTGGGTTGATTAAGACGATTCCCGCCCCGGAAGAATTTTTTCCCGAGGCTCCATCTACGAATATTTTCCAGGCAAGGCGTACTCCGACCCCCTTCTACGACTCAACCTCTTTGGCATCCACCATGAAGTCTGCTAAGACTTGAGCTTTGATCGCCACCCTTGGGACATAGGATATATCAAACTCACTAAGCTCTATCGCCCACTTTGCCAACCTGCCTGAATGCTCTGGCTTCTCCAAGACATTCTTCAATGGAAGATCAGTAACGACTAGAATCGAATGAGCTTAAAATATGGTCTTAATCTTCTTGCTGAAGTTATAAGCATTAAAGCCAACTTTTCGAGGATAGGATAATGAGTCTCTGCATTCTTCAGGATTCGACTTACGTAATAGTCTGGGAATTGATTCTTTTTCTCCTCTCGGACCAAAACAGAGCTTATGGCATCAGCTCCGACTCCCATATACAGGAAAAGATTTTCTCCCACTCGCGGGCTTTGGAGCAAAGGAGTTGATGTCAATTGCTTCTTCAGCTGAGTGAAAGCATCATCACATTCCTTTGTCCACTCGAACCTACTCCCTCCCCGGAGGGTTTTAAAGAAAGGTGCACTCTTATCTCCTGAACGGGAGATAAAGTGACTTAAGCCTGCCATCCTCCCTCCCGGCTGCTGAATTTCTTTTGTGGACTTGGGAGGTGGCATTTCCAGAATAGCTTTCACTTTGTTAGGATTGGGTTCCAACCCTTCTGGAGTAAGGAGGCGACCCAGGAATTTTCCTTTACTTGCCCCGAAAACACACTTCAACGGATTCAACCTCATGTTAAAAGTTCGAAGGGTTGCAAAAGTTTCCGAGAGGTCTCTAAGATGAGAAGAGAACAGTTTACTTTTTACCAAGAGGTCATCAACGTATACCTCAAGGTTTCTTCCTTTTTGACTTCTGAACACTGTATCCATCATTTTCTGATAGGTTGTTCCAGCATTCTTTAGCCCGAAAGGCATTACGAGATAACAGAAGCAACCATCATTTGTGATAAATGAAGTATGAGGTATATCTGGTTTATGCATTCTAATTTGATGGTAACCTGAAAAAGCATCTAAAAAACTCATAAAAGAATAACCTACCGCAGAATCTACTAAAGAATCTATCCGAGGCAAGGGGTAGCAATCCTTGGGGCAAGCTTTATTGAGTTTGGTAAAGTCGACACACATCCTCCACTTTCCACCCGACTTTTTTACCATTACAACGTTTGACACCCATTCTGGGTATTGGATTGGTTGGACAAACTTTGCCTTCAGGAGCTTCTCTACCTCTTCACGGATAAGCTGTGCTAGAGTAGTTGCAACAGACCTCTTCTTCTGCTGGATCGGGATGAAGTTTGGGTCAAGATTGAGATGATGGCAAGCAACATCCGGGTCCACTCCGGGCATGTCATCTGCCGACCAAGCGAAGATATCTTGATTTTGCAGAAGGCAAGAGATGAGTTGACCCTTATCAGCTTCAGACAATTCAGCGTTGATGGAGAGGCTTCTGCTCTCATCTTCCTCGCTGATCCGAACATCTTGGGTTGCTTGGGCAGGTTCCAAGCGAATTCCATCTCTCACATCCTCCTCAACTTCCTCTACAGCTTGGACTTGTTTAGGAGCTTCGATTGATTCAGCCATCATGATTTCTTGGGGAGGAGAGGATACAATCGTGTTGACCGTCTTTACGTAACATTCCCTAGATTTCCTTGGGTCGCTCCTGATTCGATGTTGTTTGTCGTTCAAGGCGAACTTCACCGCTTGATGGTAGGTGGAGATGATGGCTTGATAGGCATTCAGGAAGGGTCTTCCAAAGATGGTGTTGTAGCTACTGGGAGCATCAACGACTATAAATTTGACCAACTTCACTATCCCTCCCAGAATCACAGAAAGAGTGACGAGCCCTTCTACTTCTTTCTTCTCTCCTGAAAAACCATAGAGGGGGCCTTCAGTTGAAAGGAGGGTTTTACCTGTCTTCAACGCCTCGAAGGCAGGTTTGAAGAGCACATTGACTGAACTTCCCGTGTCAATCAAAATCTTCTCTACTGTATAATTTTCAATTACAGCTTTGATGACGACCGCATCGTCAAAAGGATTCGCGGTCTGAGGGAGGTCTTCATCACCGAAAGTGACCGTTCCCCGGACCGGGGCTGAAGAGGTGGCAGCAACCTCTGATTGATAAACCCTTTTCAGACTCGCCTTCCTTGAAGATTCCGGACCTGCACCTCCGTGGATGCAGAAGAGATTTCCCAAGGCGCCTTCGTCATCAGCATCCACACATTCATTGGGAAAGTTGATATTGTCGAGATGGCCAATATCGTCCACTTCTTCGCATTCCCAATGGACTTTCGCTACTTCCTCAGCCTTGGAGGTTGAGGCTTTGGAAGAATCATTCTTCTGGATGAGATCTC
>JAWHQI010000420.1:1122500-1132500 GCA_033032865.1 Dactylorhiza incarnata | reverse complement strand
TCTTTCCCACCTCAAAATTCATTTCTTCAAACTCCCGTTACTCCTGCTCCGCAAGTCACCCCCATCCACCAGATCCAGTACGCTCAACCTCCTCTTCTACCCATTCCTTCACTTTACAATGAATCCCAAGTGTCCTTCACAGACTTTGGTGTTTCTATGAATGAAGTGCTTCAAATCCTTCAGAAGCAGCCCTTTTTTAAGAGGCCAGCTCCGCTGAATTCGGACCCGAAAACCAGAAACCCTACTCTCTACTGTGAATATCATAGAGATAGGGGTCATTTGACAGAGGATTGTAGAGCTCTCCGCCTATTTTTAGAGAAACTATTAAAGGAGGGAAAGCTCCGCGATCTCATTCAAAAGAATGACTCTGCCAAAGCTTCAACCTCCAAGGCCAAGGAGGTAGCAGAAGTTCACTGGGAGTGCGAAGAAGTAGATGATGTTGGCCATCTGGGCAACATCGGTTTTCCCAGCGAATGCGTGGACGCTAATGATGAGGGTGCCTTGGGCAACCTATTCTGCATCCATGGGGGTGCAGGGCCGGAGTCCTCGAGAAAGGCAAGTCTGAAGAGGGTTTACCAGTCAGAGGTTGCTGCTACCTCTTCGGCTCCGGTTCGAGGAACGGTCACTTTTGGAGATGAAGATCTTCCTCAGACCGCGAATCCCTTTGATGATGCAGTCGTCATCAAAGCTGTAATCGAAAATTATACGGTGGAAAAAATTCTAATAGATACAGGGAGCTTAGTCAATGTGCTTTTCAAGCCTGCCTTTGAGGCGTTAAAGACAGGTAAAACCCTCCAATCAACTGAAGGCCCCCTTTATGGTTTTTCAGGAGAAAAGAAAGAAGTTGAAGGGCTCGTCACCCTCTCCGTGATTCTTGGAGGAATAGTGAGGCTGGTCAAATTTATAGTCGTTGATGCTCCCAGTAGCTACAACGCAATTTTCGGGAGACCCTTTCTGAACGGGTATCAAGCCATTGTCTCCACTTATCATCAAGCGGTGAAGTTCGCCTTGAATGGCAAACAACATCGAATCAGGAGCGACCCCAGAAAAGCTAGAGAGTGTTATGTAAAGACGGTCAACACGATCGTGTCTTCTCCACCTCAGGAAGTTATGATGACTGAATCCATTGAAGTTCCCGAACAAGCTCAGGTTGCAGAAGAAGTGGAGGATGTGAGAGATGGAGTTCGCTTGGAACCTGCCCAAGCAACTCAAGCTATTCAGATCAGCGAGGAAGATAAGAGCAAGAGCCTCTCCATCAACGCTGAATTATCTGAGACAGACAAGAGTCAGCTCATCTCTTGTCTTCTGCAAAATTTAGATATCTTCGCTTGGTCGGCAGACGACATGCCCGGAGTGGATCCGGATGTTGCTTGCCATCATCTCAACATCAGCCCAAACGTCATCCCAATCCAGCAGAAGAAGAGGACTGTTGCAACCACTTTGGCTCAGCCTATCCGTGAGGAAGTAGAGAAGCTCCTGAGGGCGAAGTTTATCCAGCCGATCCAATATCCTGAGTGGGTGTCAAACGTTGTAATGGTAACAAAGCCAGGTGGAAAGTGGAGGATGTGTGTCGATTTTACCAAACTCAATAAAGCTTGCCCCAAGGATTGCTATCCCTTGCCTCAGATAGATTCTTTAGTGGATTCTGCGGTAGGTTATTCTTTTATGAGTTTTTTAGATGCTTTTTCAGGTTATCACCAAATCAGGATGCATAAACCGGATATACCACACACTTCGTTTATCACAAATGATGGTTGCTTCTGTTATCTCGTGATGCCTTTTGGGTTGAAAAATGTTGGAGCAACTTACCAAAAAATGATGGATACAGTTTTCAAAAGTCAGAAGGCAAGAAACCTTGAGGTGTATGTCGATGACCTCTTGGTGAAAAGCAAATCCTTCTCCTCTCATCTCAAAGATCTCTCGGAAACTTTTGCAACCCTACGAACCTTCAATATGAGGTTGAATCCATTGAAGTGTGTTTTTGGAGCAAACAAAGGTAAATTTTTGGGTCATCTCCTCACTCCAGAAGGGTTAGAACCAAATCCAGACAAGATAAAAGCTATTTTGGAAATGCCACCTCCGAGAACCCCAAAAGAAGTCCAACAGTTGGGAGGGAGAATGGCGGGCTTGAGTCGATTTATCTCCCGGTCAGGGGATAAAAGTGCACCGTTCTTTAAGACTCTCCGGGGAGGAACCAGGTTTGAATGGACTCAAGAGTGTGAAGATGCTTTCAATCAGCTCAAAAAACAGTTGACTTCAATTCCTCTACTCCAAAGCCCGCGAGAAGGGGAGGATCTTTTTCTATATTTAGGAGTCGGAGCCGATGCCATAAGCTCTGTTTTGGTTCGAGAAGAGGGAAAGAAACAATTTCCAGTTTACTACGTAATCCGAATTCTGAAGAATGCAGAGACCCGCTACCCGATCCTAGAGAAGTTAGCTTTAATGCTCGTAATTTCAGCAAGAAGATTAAGACCGTACTTTCAAGCTCATACAATTATAGTCGTCACTGACCTTCCATTGAAAAGTGTCTTGGAAAAACCAGAACATTCAGGGAGGTTGGCAAAGTGGGCAATAGAGCTTAGTGAGTTTGATATATCCTACGTTCCAAAGGTGGCAATCAAAGCCCAAGTCCTAGCAGATTTCATGGTGGATGTCAAAGAAGCTGGGTCTCAGAAAGAGGTCGGAGTACCCCTTGCCTGGAAAATTTTCGTTGATGGAGCCTCAGGAAAAAACTCTTCCGGAGCAGGAATTGTCTTAATCAACCCAAACGGAGTAAGATTGGATCAGGCCCTGAAATTCTACTTTCAAGTAACAAATAATCAGGCAGAGTATGAAGCTTTGCTAGCCGGTCTTAAGTTTGCTAGAGAGCTAGGGATTGATGATGTCAAAGTCTTCACAGATTCTTTAGTGATGGCTTCTCAAGTAAGCGGAGCTTTCGAAACAAGAGACAATATTTTAAAGCGGTATCTGACTCTGGTAAAAATCGAGGTAGGGAAATTCAAAAGTTTTGCTATTGAACATATTCCCAGAGGTGAGAATATGGAAGCAGATGAGTTGGCAAAGTTTGGACTTCCCTCGGGAGGAACAACTTCGGAATTGTTCCGCCCAACAATTGAAGAAGGAGAGGTTATGGAAATTGATCAGCATTCGTCTTGGATGGATCCATTTGTTCAATATCTTTCAACTGGAGATTTCCATTCAACAATAAAAGATAGAAAAAGGTTTAAGCGGAAAGCAGCTAACTATTATCTTGTTGCAGGAATACTTTATAGAAGAACGTTCCTTTCACCATTAGCGCGATGCGTTTCGGAAAAAGAGATTCCAGCGGTCCTCCAAGAAGTCCATTCTGGAGAATGTGGAAGTCACTCTGGAGCTAGAACTTTGGAGAAAAGAATTCTGAGGCAGGGCTACTTTTGGCCCCAGATGAGGAAGGATGCGGAAAAATTTGCTAAGAAATGTGTGAAGTGCCAAAAGTTTGCTCCTCTTCAAAATCAGCCGGCTCAACAACTCAAGTCAATAGCGACTCCGTGGTCGTTTGCAGTTTGGGGAATGGATTTGATTGGGCCTTTTCCTATGGCAAGTGGGCAGCGGCGATATATTATAGTCATGATTGACTATTTTAGCAAATGGATAGAGGCAAAAGCATTGGCCAAAATTACCACTCAAGCCGTGAAAAACTTTATATGGGGAGAGATAGTATGTCGACACGGAATTCCAATGGCAATCATCACGGATAATGGTTCTCAATTCAACAATTCAACTCTTATTAGTTTCTGCAAGCAAATTGGCATTGAGCTTCATTTCGCTTCCGTGCATCATCCTAGAAGCAATGGGCAGGTAGAGGCCGCCAACAAACTCATCATAAATCTCTTGAAAAAGAAGGTGGAAAACGTTAGGGGCAACTGGGCAGAACAACTACCTTCCGTCTTATGGGCCATGAGAACAACTCCGAATTCTGCTACTGGGGAAACTCCGTTCAAATTATCACACGGTTCCGAAGCCCTTATTCCGGTAGAATTTGAAGTAAAAAGCCCAAGAGTATTATTGGCACAACAAAATCAAATCGAGTGGATGGAAGGAAATGATGAAGAATTAAAATGCAGTCTTGATTTAATTGAGGAATTGAGAGATACTGCAATCATCAGACAGGAAGAGGTAAAAAGAAGAATGGCGAGGTTATTCAATAAAAATGTAAGAACCAAAGAATTCGTTGTTGGAGATCTAGTCTTAAAGAAGGTAGATGCAGCAGCAAGAGCTGGTTCAGTTGGAAAGCTTAATCCAAATTGGGCAGGGCCGTTCGTGGTAAAGAATGTGCTTAAAAATGGTGCTTACCATCTCCAAACTTATGAAGGAGAAGAGTTGCCTCATTCCTGGAGCGGAGATGATCTCAAGCTTTTCTTCTCTTAAATGTTCGCATCTAATTCACTCTTTTCTTGTTCCTCACTCTTTTCTTTCTTAAACATCACGTAGGTATTACCAAAGCATTTGCAATACAAGTGATGGATGATGAATCTTAAAAATAAATTGATCTCTGAAAAGCCAAAAACCTGTCAAGTGAGATATCGCCGGATCCTACTATCTTCCCCCTCGACTTGTTAGCTCGACGTGTAATTCTGCCAGGACCACAGATGTCGGGGAGATTTCGAATCTGTGTAGCAGTAGCTCGCGAAGCTCAAGCGGTGGAAGTTTGGGATACCGGGTCTTTGCTGACATCTGGCACGCCTCAGCATTTTAAGGAGGTCTAGGTGGCTGGCTCAGCTCTGTCATGCATTGAAAAGGACATTGTTACAATCTTAATGATCTTTCAGGGAAAGCAATGTCGGTATAGCCTCCGCGGCATGACCACACCTGCCCTACCGATCATTTTGATTTGTAACTCTCGAATACTCGTTGAAGCGTGGTTAGGAAAAGGGGCGGCCAGGAACATCTATAACCGTCACCTAAACCTTAGATTGACAAATTTGCAGCAAATTCAATAATTCTCCAGAGAAAAACAATGTCGGTATAGCCTCATCGGCATAACCACACCAACCCTACAAACTTTTTTGAAATTCTCTTTTTCTATAACCTCAATTATTTCATAATATTGAGATCGGGCGGTCAGATCTTACGAAGACCGCATATTTTCCTCTCTTCAAAGGGTGATCGACATTGTTCATGATTCATGGCTTGATATTCTCCAGGATCCGAATAAAAGTGATCGCCGGTATCAGTTTTTTCATGATCGCTAGGCGAGATTTTTTCTAAAGAGGCTTGGTTTTCAGAAATGATTGTTATTGGAAGAAGTCGAGTTGCTTATAGTCATCAGCTATATTTTCTCCAGGATTGGGCAGAAGCGATCGTCAGGCAAGGCTTTTTTCATAAAAGATTGGAATCGTTATTCAGGAATCTCTTAAATTGTCTTGATAACGATCGGACTGATCATATTGGGATCGCGATCTAAATTGTTCTTATTCAAAAATTACGCGAGAATGCTCATGATCCTTCAATCCCTATCGCTTGATGGTTGGGTCTTTCCCTCAAAATGGCGGACTGAATATTGTTTAGATCGCCGCAATGATATTCATAGAGATTCATCTCTTTGTAGATTGTCCGATTATTCGAAGATCGCAGAATTATTCTTTTTATACAGTTGGATTTGTCGAATTTCTAATAGCCATAAATTAGAAACGCCGAAACCTAGAGCATTGAGATCGAATGCTAAATCTATTATGCTATGATCGCATATAATAGAAGTTGTGATCGATTTGCATTAATAATATAGCAAAAACAAATACAGAAAAGAATCATTCACGAACAAAAATAACTTTCCATTTATCTCAAAAATTACAATATCGGGCGTGGTCATTAACCGGCAATTACATCGTTTGTTTGGAAAAGGTAAGTCTAGTTCTTCTGTTTCTTCTTTCGCGGAGATCGCTCCTCTGAAGAAGAAGTTGAACTCTCCGAGGACTCACTCTCACTATCAGTCTCCCTCGAACCAGAATCTGAGGCCGCTGCTGAGCTTATTTCCTCGCCAAGAAAAACACTTCCACTAGGGAAAGCGTGATCGTCTTGACTTTCAATGATCTCGACGGATACATCTTCAATGGTCTCAGCAGTTTTCGTTCCTTTAACTTTTTTCTTTTCTGCCTCCTCGATCATTTCAGCGATCTCAGGGAAGAGATCGGCAAACGTCGTATCCCGGAAATCGGCAGTAAGGCCATCCTTTTCACGAAGAATAGCAATTATTTTGTTCGAGGCATCCCTGACATGAGTATATAGGGATCTGAGATAATCGGGATTATGGATATCATATGCGGACTTCTTGAAATTCTGTAAAAGGCAATATATCAGATCGAAGCGGTCAAGGTAAGTATTTAAAAGTTGCATTTCTTTTGAATACTTACATCAAAACGATCTTGCAGACGCTCCGCATGCTGCAAGGATGCGCGAAGAGATCGCCCCATGTGGTGGTTCAGAACCGTGCTTCGGGCGGTCACCTGAGCGCATACATCAGGGAGATCGTCAGTCCTGATCCTCAGTGCTTTATTAGCATTCTTTTTTCCATAAAGGGCAGAAGTGACCGCGAAAGCATGATTCGAAAACCTCCCTCCCCAAAAAGGAAGATCGGTTGACACTTTCAGAGACTTTCCGGTCTCGCCCCATCTCAGTAGAGATTTTCCTTTAATGTCCTTTACTTTCTTTCCAAAACCCAATAAGGGAAATGGTCCCTCCTCCAGATCGCCCTCCTCGGCGATCTCTTTCGCTTTCCTTTGACGATCTTGCTTCAGACGTTTTTCGCGCTGGGTAAGAACTTCCCCACTTGGCGTCACCGGGCCGACCTTTGGGATCGCGAATCCGGCTGTAAGAAGAAAACAGGTAAGAAATTTCCAAATTCTACTAGAGAGGCCGAAGGGGATCAAAAAAAAAAAATTTGTTGTTGTAGCTTACTTTCTTCCGGTAAGACCGCAGCAACATCGGGCCAGATCGCCAGGTAATGATTCAGGTCGAATCGTTTCCCCGCCAGCCATTCCAAAACTGCAAGTTCTTCCTCCGAAACAAATTTTTCTTTTCTAAATATTTTCTCTGCTCGCGAAGAAGGACGGCTGGCGAGACTGCCGAGATCGCCTTCAAAGATTAGATACCTCTCGGTCCAGAGAGGGATTTTATTTGGAAGATTTAAAACTTTTATTCCATTACCACTGAGATACAACAATCCTTTGAACTCTTCCTTGTTCAGACCCTCTTTTAAAACCTTTACAGAAAATGTACCTCGGAAGATTGACATTGTGAATTTTAACTTCACCGATCTCAAGTAATTGATAAAGACGCTCATCAGACCGATCGAGTTCGGCGGAATCTGGGCGAGAACGAGACCGTAATAATTCATCACTTCCAACATTTCCCAAGGGATGGGAATTTGAAGACCATAAGCGAAGTGATCAATCGGGATGACATATTTATCTTCATCCCCAGAGTTCAAGCCTTCATCTTCGAATGGAATTCTGATCGTAATCTCATCATCGATCTCATATTTTTCAATAAAGGAAGAGTACTCTGTCTCCGAGATTTGACCATATTTGTGATCGGAGTTCAAGAAGACCTCAGCAGCTTTGGAGCGCGCGGACACCATTTTATGAGATCGCAGGAGTCAGTAAATTAAAGAATACTCAAGAAGAATAAAATAATGATCCAGAAGAGAAGCTATTTATAGAAGGAAGGAGATGATTATGCAATAATTGTACTCCTTGAGATCGCCCTGCAGATTGATCAGACCGCCAAAAGCTATTTAGACTCGAAGATAACTAATACGCGTAAAATTGTCCTCAGATAGATCACATAATCCTTAGTTTTTTAGGGTGTCACCAAATAGCTTGCATGCAGATCGCAATACACATGATCCACAATAAAAATACTATTAAAAAAGATCGCATTTATGAAAGCTAGAGATCGTAAAATGAGTACCACAATACTAAATACCATAAAGCAAAACCAAAAAATATCTTACAGACCAGAAATTAACTAAACAGGGTTTTTAAAGAGATCGCTAAATAAAAGAAAGAAGGGCTGCGGTCTCATCGCCTTGGATCCTTTCTCCTTCCAACGAATGCCGCCACATCCTGCATCTCGTTGACCGCAGTCCAGGAAGAAGCTAGGCTGTGATTGGCAACCATGGCAGCCCTATGGATTTTAGACATTTCGCGGTCTACTTGCTCCATAGGGATTACCACGATTTCCGCCGATCTCTTTTCCGCGAGACCGCTGGAAGTGCCCGCTTTCATCGACATTTGAGGCCCGCCCCGGAGATTGGCGATCTCCGCAGCAAGTGCCGCGGCCTTCCCTCTATAATAATCGGCGTCCTTTTCGGTTTTTCGAAGTTTTTCTTCAAACTCGCCTCGAACCTGCTTTTCTTTGACTTCAAAGCTTGAAAGAATTTGCTTCTCCTTAGCTTCAAAATTTGCGGTCTGGATTCGGAGGCGGTCTTCTAGCATCCTCTCGCGATCTCGCATGACCCTCATGTCGTCAAGCATCGGCTTAAGGAGATCGGCGAACTCTGGAGGAATTGAAACCTTTTTTGGTATCTCACCTTCTTCAGAAGCTGAGCTCACAATTTCATCTGCAATCAGGAGAGAAAACGGTCAAAAGTAATCAGCATTTATTATCAAATAGAAAGTAAGGTTTTCGTGTGAAATACTTGACAGTGTAGAAAGACCGCAGTCAAGTAAGTTCTTTTCAGCATCTTTTGAGACCGCAGCATTGGCGGTCAACAAAAGGCGGTCAGATCCTCTTAGGCATTCTAAATTGATTTTTTCTAATTGTCTTTTTCGCGACCGCTCGCCTTCTTTTCTTCTTCTTTTTAATTCAGCATTACTAATAAGAATGTCATCAGTTTCGATAATGACAATCTCAGGTCGCTTTCCAGGAGACGCAGGACGGAAAGCAAGTTTGGGAAGTGAATCAATCGGTCTCGCGATCATCTTCGCCTTACCAGCCTTAATAAAGTCTAACGCAGCTGCGCGGTCTGCCGCCTCCGCATCCAGCTCTTTTTCCGCTTCTAACAAAGCATCGCCGTGATCATTAGACGCAGCGGTCTCATTTTTTCCTTTTTTGACCGAGACCGCCTCTCCAGCGATCTTCTTTTTCTTTTCTTTCTTCCTCTTCTTTTTCTCCTTATCCTTCTCAGCAGCTAGAACTTCCTCTTTTTCTTTCCTTTCTTTCTCCGCGGCCATAGAAATCTTTTCTTTTTCTTTTCTCTCCCACTCTGCTTTGGCGATCTCCTCCTGCTTTCTTTTCTCTTCTTCTCTCTTCTTTAAATTCTCAGTGATCGCCGCAAGCCTGGCAATCTCATCCTCTTTTACTTTTCTTTCCTCCTCCTTTTTCCTCTCTTCTTCCTCTTCTTTCTTCTTTCTTTCTTCTTCCTTTCTCCTCTCTTCTTCCCCTTCTCTCTTCTTTCTCTCTTCTTCTTTTCTTTTTTCTTCAGCAGCTTCTTCCTCGGCGATCACTCTAAGTCGTTCAACCTCAAAAGGATCTGTTGACTGAAATAATCAAGGAAAAAATTAATAAAAGTCAATTTTGAAGTATGTATAAAATTTGAAGTATGATTGCTTACGCTTGAAAGATTCTCAACAAGGTTATCTCCAGAAAGATAAGTCTGAAGATCGATGTCGCCGGCGGTCATAATTTGTCCAGTTTTCACCCTTTTAGCGATCCGATCAGGAGAACTAGCTTCTTTTCTTTTTAAGTCTCTAGCGGTTTTTTCTTTATCAGCGATCTGACTTCTAAGATTCTCAGCTGAAGCCTTCACCTGCAACATAGCAGCCCTGATCGACTCCACAGAAGCGGTCTCTCCAGAACAATCGGCAGGTTGATTGACCATTTCCGAAGTCAACTTAGCAGCAGCTTCTGCGATCGTTAAATCAACAAGGACCTTGGAAGCAGGATCATCTTTTTTCTTTGAACTCTTGATCGATTTTTCTTTGCTAGAATTGACGGTCTTCTTCGAAATAATTTTCTTTGT
>JAWHQI010000420.1:1092500-1117500 GCA_033032865.1 Dactylorhiza incarnata | reverse complement strand
CCAGTCCCAGCCAGTGGTTTGAGCGGTCTCAACTTTGAGTGACCGCTGAGACCTCTCCGATCTCCCTTCAGGCCCCTTTTTCTTCATGTTTTATGTTGTTTCTTTCATTCTTTCCTGTTGTAACCTCAGCTGTAACTCAAGCTTTATATCAATAAAATAGTCTTTCCTACAGCTCAAAGTAACCGGCCACCCAACAGTTTCACCCCCCATCCTTCAGCTCGAGCGAGTGTGGAGTTGGTACCATTTTTGGCACCAACATATATGTATTTATATATACTTAATATATATATACATATAAATATACATATATATATATATGTATATATATATATGTGTGTATATATATATATATATATGTATATATATATCTATATATATATATATGTACATATATATATGTATATATGTATATATATGTATATATATGTATATATGTATATATATATTAAGTATATATACATATATATATATATAATTATATATATACTTATACTATATATATATAAGTATATAGGTATATATACATATATATGTGTATATATGTATAAATATATATATGTATATATATATATATATATAAATATATATATAAGTATATATATATTAAGTATATATAAGTATATATATATGTACATATATATGTATATATATATGTATATATGTATATATATATGTGTTTATATATATAAATATATATATATATATATGTGTATATATATATACTAATTTATATATATATGAATATATATATTCTTAATATGTATATATATACATATATATACGTATATATACCTATTAACTTATATATATAGTATAAGTACATATATAAGTATATATATATGTATATATATGTATATATATGTATATATATGTATATATATATACTTAATATATATATACATATATATATACATATATACATATATATATATATACTTATATATATATATTTATATATATACATAAATATATACATAAAAATATATTTATACATATATATAAACATATATATGTATATATACCTATATACTTATATATATATATAGTATAAGTATATATATATATAAGTATATATATATATGTATATATATATGTATATATATATGTATATATATATATATGTATATATATATGTATATATATATATATATGTATATATATACCTAATATATATATATATACATATATATACATATATATACATATATATATATAAGTATATATATATGTATATATATATATATATATATTAAGTATATTTATATAAAAGTATATATATATATGTATGTATATATATGTATATATATGTATGTATATATGTATATATATATGTATATATATATATATATTTTGTATATATATACATATATATATATACTTATACTATATATATATAAGTATATAGGTATATATATATGTATATATATATACTTAATATATATAAATATATACTTATATATATATGTATATATATGTATATATATATACTTATATATACTTGTTTGCCCAGAAAGCCCGCGACCTCCTCTCATGGCACTTTTTTCCCGATCTCAGCGGTCTCCGTTTGTGTGACCGCCCGGATCGTCAGCTGCCTTCTCAACCAAGAGTTTCTAAGAGTCAAGCGGTCAGAGCAGTGCGAGACCGCCAGATTGAGCGGTCTACTTGTTTTTCTTATTTTTTGTTATCTGCACCCCTTCTCCCTGCCCTGGCTCTCCTGTATCCCGGGCAGCCCGTAGTTTTTAGTTCTGCCCGTTTGGGCAGCCCCCTCGTCTATAAATAGAGGGGTAGGGGTACCAGGAAAAGGACTTTTGGGCTCCGGGGCTTCAGCTTACAACCTGTGTAAGCGGTCTCATTTTTTCGTTATCGCCTTTTTGTGATCGTTTTCCTTTTGTCTCAGCATCTTCTGTCTCAGTAACCTACATTTCGCAGTTTTCTCCCACCCCCTTTAGTGTGAATTTTGGAGGTACAATTTTTGGCACCAACAGAACGAACACGTGACCTTCAGATTCGAAGTGTTAGGTGAACTTCAGACTTTCAAGATGGCTGATCGCCGTAGAGGTCGTCCTTTGCGGTCTCCCAGTGTTCCCCCTTCCGATCACAATCCGTTAGAAGCGATGGAGCGCCGCTTCGAGCTTCGCGTTGAGCAGGCTCTCCGCGAGGCCGCCCGAGCCAGGCAGGACGCTGCCGCTGTTCAGCAAGAGATCGCGCGGTCTCAGCAAGAGGCCGCTCGAGATCGGCAGGAAGTTGTTCGGACTCAGCAGGAGTCCGCGAAGCAGATCGAGGCCATGAACCAAGTTCTGGCCGCGATCTCCCAGAAGATCCTTCCTCAATCCCCTCAGGTCGCGACCCCTGACCGCATGGCAAGCGGTCACCCTAGCGATCATCCCGTTTTTCAGCCCGCAGCTCCTCAGCGATCTCAGCATGAGGAGTTCGCCGCCCGTCGTAATTCTTTTCGAGCCGCAGCCCAGGGGCCTCCGGCTCAGGCTTTGAATTTTGAAGAAGGGTTTGCTTACCCTCAAGATCCTCCAGCTCCTTTTCTTCCTCCAGGACCTTCTGTGTTTGGGGAGCCTTCCCCCTTTACTGATGAGATTCGTCGGGATCCAATTCCTCATGGATTCAGAGAACCCCGTCTTCCTGTATATACAGGAGAGACCGACCCGATGTGTCATCTCCAAGCTTTCGAATCTGCCGTTGCCCTCAGGACCATTTCAGATGGAGTGAGGTGCAAGCTGATGGTTACCTCCTTCGATGGGTCAGCCATGGAATGGTTCTACAAGCTGCCAAGTCAATCTATCCCAAGCTTTGCCGCCTTGAGGCAAGAGCTCCTCCTGAGGTTCGCCACCGCAAAGAAAAGGAAGAGTGGTCCTGCGACCCTCTTCAAAATTAAGCAAGGAGACAACGAGACTGCAGCACATTTCGTTGATCGCTTTCAGAAGGAGATCTTGGGAGTCAGAGACATGGATCCCGAGCTCTATATGGTGGCTTTGATCAGCGGCCTGCAGGAGGGTCCTCTGAAGTTCAAAGTCACAACCAAGGAGCCTAGCTCCTATCAGGAGCTGATCAGCATTGCCAATCGCTACATAGAAGGGGAGATCAACAACCCCACCTATGTTAGCAATCTGACCAACAGAGCCACTCAGAAAGGCTCTGCAGGATTCTATCCTGCGGCATCTTCCTCGAAACCTCGGCAAGAGCTTCCACCTCCGGCCCCGAGAGGTAAGAATTACCGAAACAACCGCTTCAATCGAGGTAATCAATCTTTCCCACCTCAAAATTCATTTCTTCAAACTCCCGCTACTCCTGCTCCGCAAGTCACCCCCATCCACCAGATCCAGTATGCTCAACCTCCTATTCTACCCGTTCCTTCATTTTACAATGAATCCCAAGAGTCCTTCACAGACTTTGGTGTTCCCATGAATGAAGTGCTCCAAATCCTTCAGAAGCAGCCCTTTTTTAAGAGGCCAGCTCCGCTGAATTCTGATCCGAAAACCAGAAACCCTACTCTCTACTGTGAGTATCATAGAGATAGGGGTCATTTGACAGAGGATTGCAGAGCTCTCCGCCTATTTTTAGAGAAACTATTAAAGGAGGGAAAGCTCCGCGATCTCATTCAAAAGAATGATTCTGCCAAAGCTTCAACCTCCAAGGCCAAGGAGGTAGCAGAAGTTCACTGGGAGTGCGAGGAAGTAGATGATGTTGGTCATCTGGGCAACATCGGTTTTCCCAACGAGTGCGTGGACGCTAATTATGAAGGCGCCTTGGGCAACCTATTCTGCATCCATGGGGGTGCAGGGCCGGAGTCCTCGAGAAAAGCAAGTCTGAAGAGGGTTTACCAGTCAGAGGTTGCTGCTACCTCTTCGGCTCCGGTTCGAGGGACGGTCACTTTTGGAGATGAAGATCTTCCTCAGACCGCGAATCCCTTTGATGATGCAGTCGTCATCAAAGCTGTAATCGAAAATTATACGGTGGAAAAAATTCTAATAGATACAGGAAGTTCAGTTAATGTGCTCTTCAAACCCGCCTTCGAGGCGTTGAAGACAGGTAAAACTCTATGGTTTTTCAGGGGAAAAGAAAGAAGTGGAAGGACTCGTCACCCTTTCTGTGGTTCTGGGAGGGATAGTGAAGTTGGTCAAATTCATAGTCGTTGACGCTCCCAGTAGCTACAACGCCATCTTTGGAAGACCCTTCCTAAATGCCTATCAAGCCATCGTCTCTACCTACCATCAAGCGGTGAAGTTAGCCTTGAATGGCAAACAACACCGAATCAGGAGCGATCCAAGGAAGGCCAGGGAATGCTATGTGAAAACGGTCAACATGATCGTATCCTCTCCTCAAGAAATCATGATGGCTGAATTAATCGAAGCTCCTGAGCAAGTTCCAGTTGCAGAAGAAATTGAGAAGGATGCAAGAGATGGAGTTCGTTTGGAACCCGCCCAAGCAACCCAGAAGGTCCAAATCAGCGAGGAAGATGAGGGCAAGGGTCTCTCCATTAACGCTGAATTATCTGAAGCTGACAAGGGTCAGCTCATTTCTTGTCTTCTGCAAAATTTAGATATCTTCACTTGGTCGGCAGACGACATGCCTGGAGTGAGTCCAGATGTTGCTTGCCATCACCTCAACATCAGCCCAAATGTCACCCCAATCCAGCAAAGGAAGAGGACTGTTGCAACCACTCTGGCTCAACTTATCCGTGAGGAAGTGGAGAAGCTCCTGAAGGCGAAGTTCATCCAACCGATCCAATATCCTGAGTGGGTGTCAAACGTTGTAATGGTAACAAAGCCAGGTGGAAAGTGGAGGATGTGTGTCGACTTTACTAAACTCAATAAAGCTTGCCCCAAGGATTGCTATCCCTTGCCTCAGATAGATTCTTTAGTGGATTCTGCGGTAGGTTATTCTTTTATGAGTTTTTTAGATGCTTTTTCAGGTTATCACCAAATCAGGATGCATAAACCCGATATACCGCACACTTCGTTTATCACAAATGATGGTTGCTTCTGTTATCTCGTGATGCCTTTTGGGTTGAAAAATGCTGGAGCAACTTACCAAAAAATGATGGATACAGTTTTCAAAAATCAGAAGGCAAGAAACCTTGAGGTATATGTCGATGACCTCTTGGTGAAAAGCAAATCTTTCTCCTCTCATCTCAAAGATCTCTCTGAAACTTTTGCAACCCTACGAGCCTTCAATATGAGGTTGAATCCATTGAAGTGTGTTTTCGGAGCAAACAGAGGTAAATTTTTGGGTCACCTCCTCACCCCAGAAGGGCTAGAACCAAATCCAGACAAGGTAAAAGCTATCTTGGAAATGCCACCTCCCAGAACCCCAAAAGAAGTTCAACAGTTGGGAGGGAGAATGGCAGGCTTGAGTCGATTCATCTCCCGGTCAATGGATAAAAGTGCACTATTTTTTAAGACTCTCCGGGGAGGAGCCAGGTTCGAATGGACTCAAGAGTGTGATAATGCTTTCAATCAGCTTAAAAAGCAGTTGACTTCAATTCCTCTACTCCAAAGTCCGCGAGGAGGGGAAGATCTTTTTCTTTATTTGGGAGTTGGCATCGATGCTATAAGCTCTGTTTTGGTCCGAGAGGAGAAAAAGAAACAATTTCCAGTTTACTATGTAAGTCGAATTCTGAAGAGTGCGGAGACTCGCTACCCGATCATAGAGAAGCTAGCTTTGATGCTTGTAATCTCAGCAAGAAGATTAAGACCGTATTTCCAAGCTCATTCGATTTTAGTCGTCACTGATCTTCCATTGAAGGGTGTCTTGGAGACGCCGGAGCATTCAGGCAGATTGGCAAAGTGGGCAATTGAGCTCAGTGAGTTTGACATATCTTATGTTCCAAGAATCGCAATCAAAGCTCAAGTCTTAGCAGACTTCATGGTGGATGCTAAAGAAGTTGAATCGCAGAAGGGGGTCGGAGTACCCCTTGCCTGGAAAATCTTCGTGGATGGAGCCTCAGGGAAAAATTCTTCCGGGGCAGGAGTTATCTTAATCAACCCAAATGGAGTAAGGCTGAATCAAGCACTAAAGTTCTATTTTCAAGTAACAAACAATCAAGCGGAATATGAGGCTTTGCTAGCCGGTCTCAAGTTTGCCAGAGAACTAGGGATTGATGATGTCGAAGTTTTCACAGATTCTTTGGTAATGGCTTCTCAAGTAAATGGGACTTTTGAGACTAAAGATAGTATCTTGAAGCAGTATTTGACTCTGGTAAAAATTGAGGTTGGGAAGTTCAAAAGCTTCACTATCAATCATATCCCAAGGGGTGAGAACGTGGAAGCGGATGAGTTGGCAAAATTTGGGCTTCTTTCAGGGGGAACAACTTCGGAGTTGTTTCGCCCGGCAATTGAGGAAGGAGAGGTCATGGAGATTGATCAGCATCAGTCTTGGATAGATCCGTTTGTTCTTTATCTTTCAACTGGAGAGCTCCATTCTTCAATAAAGGATAGGAAAAGGTTTAAACGGAAAGCGGCTAACTATTATCTTGTTACAAGAGTGCTTTATAGAAGAACCTTCCTTTCACCACTAGCACGGTGTGTTTCGGAGGAGGAGATTCCAACGGTCCTTCAGGAGGTTCATTCTGGAGAATGTGGAAGTCACTCTGGAGCCAGGACATTGGAAAAAAGAATTCTGAGGCAAGGCTACTTTTGGCCCCAGATGAGGAAGGATGCGGAGAAATTAGCTAAGAAATGTGTAAAATGCCAGAAGTTTGCTCCTCTCCAAAATCAGCCGGCTCAACAGCTTAAGTCAATAGCAACTCCATGGCCATTTGCAGTTTGGGGAATGGATTTGATTGGGCCTTTTCCTATGGCAAGCGGACAACGTCGATATATAATAGTTATGATCGACTACTTCAGCAAGTGGACAGAAGCAAAGGCATTGGCCAAAATTACCACTCAAGCCGTGAAAAACTTTATTTGGGGAGAGATAGTATGTCGACACGGGATTCCAATGGCAATCATCACGGATAATGGTTCTCAATTCAACAATTCAACTCTTATTAGTTTCTGCAAGCAAATTGGCATTGAGCTACGTTTCGCTTCCGTACATCATCCTAGAAGCAATGGGCAGGTAGAGGCCGCCAACAAACTCATCATAAATCTCTTTAAAAAAAGGTAGAAAACGTTAGGGGCAACTGGGCAGAACAACTACCTTCCGTCTTATGGGCCTTGAGAACAACTCCGAGTTCTGCTACTGGGGAAACTCCGTTCAAATTATCACACGGTTCCGAAGCCCTTATTCCGGTAGAATTTGAAGTGAAAAGCCCAAGAGTATTATTGGCACAACAAAATCAAATCGAGTGGATGGAAGGAAATGATGAGGAGTTAAAATGCAGCCTTGATTTAATTGAGGAATTAAGAGACACTGCAATCATCAGACAGGAAGAGGTGAAAAGAAGAATGGCAAGGTTGTTCAATAAAAATGTAAGAACCAAAGAATTCGCTGTTGGAGATCTAGTCTTGAAGAAAGTAGATACAGCGGCAAGAGCTGGTTCAGTTGGAAAGCTCAATCCAAATTGGGCAGGGCCGTTCGTGGTAAAGAATGTGCTTAAAAATGGTGCTTACCATCTCCAAACTTATGAAGGGGAAGAGTTGCCTCATTCCTGGAGCGGAGATGATCTTAAGCTTTTCTTCTCTTAAAATGTTCGTATCTAATTCACTCATTCTTTGTTCCTAACTCTTTTCTTTTCCTAAATATCACGCAGGTATCACCAAAGCATTCGCAATATAAGTAATGGATGACAAGTCTTAAAAATAAGTTGACTTTTGAAGAGCCAAAAAACCTGTCAAGTGAGATATCGACGGATCCTACTATCTTCCCCCTTGACTTGTTAGCTCGACGTGTAATTCTGCCAGGACCACAGATGTCGGGGAGATTTCGAATCTGTGTAGCAGTAGCTCGCCAAGCTCGAGCGGTGGAAGTTTAGAATACCAGGTCCTTGCTGACATCTGGCACACCTAAGCGTTTCAAGGAGGTCTAGGTGGCTGGCTCAGCTCTGTCATGCATCGAAAAGAACATTGTTACAATCTTAATGATCTTTCAGGGAAAGCAATGTCGGTGTAGCCTCCGCGGCATGACCACACCTGCCCTACCGATCATTTCGATTTGTAACTCTCGAATACTCGTTGAAGCGTGGTTAGGTAAGGGGCGGCAAGAAACATCTATGACCGTCACCTGAACCTTGGATTGGCAAATTTGCAACAAACTCAGCAATCCTTTAAGAAAAGAAGTATCGGTATAGCCTCCGCGGCATGACCACACCATCCCTTTGGGTCATTTTCAAGATCCATTCCTCTATTTTTATCATAGAGGACTTATTCATTCCTTTGTATTGGGATCGGGCGGTCAGCAGTTTATGAGACCGCATGTTCTTCTATCTTCAAAGGGTGATGTCATTTATAAATCGCCGGGCATGACTTTTTCAGGGTAATTGAGGCCGCTATTCAGAAAGCTCTCGTGACAACTTGACAGAGCTCGACCCGGTCTCAATAAGATCAAGATTCTAGTATTCTCGTTATTCTAGTATTCCCTGTTTCCCATCGAGTTGGGTTTCCTTCAAGAAAGGCCGGTTTGGATCTAATGTGATCGCTGATCTGGAGATTTATGAAGCTCTTTTTATAATCTTGGTTATCAAGGGGCCATCAAATGGATTTCCTGTCGTTTGAGCGCCGATCACTCTGAGTCTAATATGTTCAAATCATCTTCTTGTAGTTTCCTCATATTGCGATCTATTGATCTGGTTATCTCGAGGTCGCAGAGTAGTTCCTGTTTATGCGGAATAGTTTCTTTTAGAGTCTTTGGTGTTTTTTCCAAGAGATCGCTACTTGGAGTTTTTTAATGATAAAAATAAAAATTATGATAAAAAGGCATTGAGATCGAATGCCGATTTTAAATTCAGAAGAACAAATAAATATATGCATCAAGAACAAACTTATTCATCTAGGCAAAATCCAACAGATCAAATTTTTATATATATTCTGGAATGTCAATTACAACAAGACCGCTCGGTCTCCAAAAAGGAAAAAGGGATTATAATTCACTCTCTCTTTGATCTTTTGGAAGACCGCTCGCTTGAAGAAGAAGAATCGGTTTCTGCAGAAGGTTCTTCTAGACTATTCCCAGGAATTCTAGATCCAGAGCTCGAGCTCGAACTGGAATCTAGACCAAGGGTATAGCGGCTTCCGCTCTCTTCGTCTTCAATCACTACATTTTTCTCTTGACCTGCGGTCTCATCAGCAGCATCAGCAGATCCTTCAGCAGCATCTGCGGTCTCTTCAGCGGTCACAGATTGTTCTTCAATTCTTTGCGCCGCGTCAGGGAAGAGATCGGCAAATGTGACGTCCTTGTACTCTTCAGTAAAACCACCGCGGTTACGAACCTCATCCAGCACCTGGTCGGCGGTCTCTTTTATATGGTGCATCAAAGCCCTCTAGAAAGCAGGATTCTCAGGGTCGTAAGCCGTTTTTTCAGATTGCTGCAAAAGAGATATATGTTAGACCGCACGATCACAGGTAACACATTCATGAAGCGTAAGAAAAATTCTCACTCTTCTTTCTTCTTGCAAGGCAGTTATTTCGTCCAGAGCGCTGCAAAGAGACCGCCCCAAATGATGATTCAAGATTGTACTTCTAGCAGTCACTTGAGCGCAAAGGTCGGGAAGCGCATCGGTCTCAATATTTAATATCTCATTTGTGTTCTTTCTCCCGTACAAAGCCGAAGTGACCGGGTATGCGTGACGGGTCACCTTCCCGCTCCACGAGGGTAAATCAGTAGACACCTTCACAGAACTTCCTGAGGCCGCCCATCTGAGGAGAGGCTTTCCTTTGATATCCTTCATTTTTCTTTTAAAACCCATCAAGGGAAAAACTTGCTCGGCGGTCTCAGAAGTTACGCCGAACACGTCGGCCTCACGCTTCAGCCTTCTCTCCCTCTGAGTAAGAACTTCTGCTGCTGGGGAGATAGGGTCAAGCGCAGGGACCGCAAAGCTCGCTAAAAGTAAAGAAAAGGTTTTAAAAAGCATTCAAAAGACATAAAAAGAAATTATTCGAGACCGCAAGAAAAAACTCACTTTCAGCAGGGGCGATCTCGGCGATCTCAGGCCAGATCGCTAGAAATAAACAAGATCGATCCTTTTACCCGCCAAAAAGGCCAGAATCTTCAGCTCTTCCTCTGAGACCGCCTTTATTTTCTTAAAAATGCTGTCAGGTCGCGGAGAGGGTGAGCTCCTGAGACCGCCAAGGTCACCTTCAAAAACAAGGAATCTTTCTGTCCAGAAAGAAATTTTGTTAGGAAGGTTTAGAATCTTAATTCCATCTGCAGAAAAATACATCAATCCTTTAAATTCTTCTTTCTTTCTGCCTTCTTTCAAAATTTTTGCGGTGAAGGTTGCACGGAACAAATTCATTGTGAATTTCACTCTTTCCGATCTCAAATAATTGATGAAGACGTTAACCAGACCGATGGAGTTCGGAGCCAGCTGGGCGAGCACGAAGCCATAATATTCCAAAATCTCTAACCACTCCCAGGAGAGTGGAATCCTCAGCCCATTATCAAAATGATCGATGGGAATGATAAACTTTTTCTCCTCGACAAAGTTAAGCCTTTCTTGCTCAGTTGGCGGTCTCACAACCACCTGAGTTTGGATCATATATTTCTTTATAAATTCAATATACTCATCCTTTGATAAACGTCCTTGTTTGTGATCGGCGTTCAGGAAGATAGTAGCAGAAGAAGCACGAGCGGACACCATATTTAGTAATCGCTGAGACCGGAGCTTGTAGCGCAATCAAGAAGGCATAAAATGAATGTTATGGAGGTAGCTATTTATAGAAGACGAAGGGTCATTTCGTAATCATTACCTCTTGAAGATCGCCCAGAAGAAAAAGGTTCAGACCGCTCGACCTGTGCAAAGTCACGCAAAAGCATGCTATGACTGGCGATCTCAATCAAATAAAGCGCATCAGCAATACAGGCAGTCCAAGCATAAAGACCAAGATTAGATGAATCAAAGACCGCACAAAGCATAAAATAAAAAGGTCACAAAAACAGATGGAACATTAATAGTAAAAATATTACAAGGCAAAATGTTTAGAATTCAGAGACCGCTCGGTCTCAAAACAAATAATCATCTCCTAGAAGGCCTATTTCTTCCTACATGAGCAGCGACATCTTGCATATCATTCACTGCGGCCATAACTGACACCAAACTGTGATTGGCCAGCATCGCAGACCGGTGGATCTTCGACATCTCCTTGTCCACCTGCTCCATAGGAATCAGCACAATCTCAGGTTGCGGTCTCTCCGATGGATGATCGCCAGAGGTACCCGGTCGCATCATTATCTTTCCGTGGCCGCTCCTCAGCCTCTCATTTTCCGCGGACAGCGCCGCAGCTTTTCCCTTATAGTACTCAGTCTCTTTTTCGGCTTTCTTAAGAGCTCGAGCGATCTCTTCAACTCTCAGATCGCATTCTTCACGAATCCTCTTCTCATTAGTACGCAGTTTTTCTTCAAGACCGCGAATCTGATCGTTCTGAGTTCGCTCTCTCATCAGCATAGAGCGAACATCCTCAAACATCGGGTTAAGGATGTTGGTTAACTGAGGGGAGATCTCAATGTGCTGAGGAAGCTCTCCGTCCTCGATCTCAACATTTTCATTATCTGCGGTCATAAGAGATGGGTTACTTCAATCATGAGCATACAGTCAAATAAGCTTTTTTAAATAAACAGAAAAGTACTTGGAAAGAAGTTAAGACCGCAGTCACGTAAAGCTCTTCTGGTATCTTTAGTGACCGCGGGATCTGCGGTCAGAGAAAGACGATCTGATCCCCTTAAGCGCTCCAGATCCATTCTTTCCAAATCTCTTTTCTGCGATTTTTCCCCCTCTTTTCTTCTCCTTTTTAATTCTTCATTACTTAAGAGGATGTCATCGGTCTCAATAAAAACGATCCCATGTTTTCTTTCAGGAGAAGCAGAGCGAACTATAGGTAATGAAAGGAACTCGACCGGCTGAGGAATCATTTTATACTTACCAGATCGCAAAATCGAGACCGCCGCCGCACGATCCGCTGCAGCCTTGTTCAAACGATCTCCCTGAAGAGAATCAGTTGGGAGACCGCTAGAAAGTGCAGCCTTCTCCTTGGCGATCTGCAATCTCTCCGCGATCTCCTCCTCAGTATTTTTATTCACTACGGTCTGCAAGACCGCAGCCTTTTCCCTCTCTTCATCGACCAGGGCCGCTTTTTCCTCAGCAATCCTGACCGTTTCCTTCTTCCTCTCCTCAGCGATTAGAGCTGCCTTCTCCTCGGCAGCCCTGAACGCCTCTTTCTCCCGTTCCTCCTCGGCGGTCTTAGCCGCTTCCTTTTTCTTTTCTTCCTCTTCTTTCTCCTTTTTTCCTCTTTTCTCCCTTTCTTTATCCTTCCTTTTCTTCTCATCAGCCTTTTTCTTCTGCATCTCTTCTTTCTCCTTCTTCTTCTTGTCTTCCTCCCTCGCCTTGATCGCTCTGTCAGCGATCTCCTTCTCCCTATCAGCAATCTCCTTCTCAACAGCAGCATTTCTAAGAGCGGAATCTTCAAGGGGATCCGACACCTGCAGCGATGAAAAAGACGAATTATTAGAAGAAGATTCATCAAGATAGGCGATTAATTCGGAATCATCCTCTCTTGATAAAACTGAGATCGCAGGAAGGAAGGAGGGATCGCCCTTAACGTTTACCTTGGAAGTTTCCACAGTGACCTCCGGATCGGTAGATTCAGACAGTGTGATCGCCCCCGGGGCGATCACGTCTTCTTTTTCTTCTTCATTTTTTCTGCTTCTTTTATAAGTTAAACTGGAAGGGCTCGAATCTTTTCTCTTCTTGTTCTCAGCAACTTCCACGCGGTCAGCAATCTTTTGCCTTAGAGATTCTGCTTCGGCATGTTTTTGACGCAGACCGGCCAGAATGGTTTCTGTAGAAGAGGTCTCGGGTGGCTTGGAAGCTGTTTGATCAAGCATTTCCAGGGTTTTCTGACAATCAAAGGAAATGGAAAAGTCAGATAATTTCAACACAGGATCTGAAGAAGCTTTAGATGGCTCAGAGATAGCAGAGACCGGCGCAACTGAACTCTCCGGAAATTCAGATTTCTTCGGAGATCGGGCGGTGCCCTTTGAAGCGCTCGCTTTCGTCAAGATCTTTGACGCTTTCTTCCCTTTCTTTGAGCTAACATTTTCTTTTTTCCCAGGAGAGTTTGCTTTTGATGGAAGAGTTTTTAAGAGGTCAAGCATGGTCATCTTAGCAGGAGATCGCGCCTGCCAACTTTTCAGTGACCGCTTGAGGATTGGGTTTTCACAATATCTCGGAATATGAAGATATCAGCCGGTATTTATAGATCAAGATGCATTTATGACGGCCGCGGTCTCCACGGTCAGAGTTAACATTTTCGAAGTTCCAGGCGCAACTTAAAAATGTGCGGGGATTATGTTTGCCCAGAAAGCCCGCGACCTCCTCTCATGGCACTTTTTTCCCGATCTCAGCGGTCTCCGTTTGTGTGACCGCCCGGATCGTCAGCTGCCTTCTCAACCAAGAGTTTCTAAGAGTCAAGCGGTCAGAGCAGTGCGAGACCGCCAGATTGAGCGGTCTACTTGTTTTTCTTATTTTTTGTTATCTGCACCCCTTCTCCCTGCCCTGGCTCTCCTGTATCCCGGGCAGCCCGTAGTTTTTAGTTCTGCCCATTTGGGCAGCCCCCTCGTCTATAAATAGAGGGGTAGGGGTACCAGGAAAAGGACTTTTGGGCTCCGGGGCTTCAGCTTACAACCTGTGTAAGCGGTCTCATTTTTTCGTGATCGCCTTTTTGTTATCGTTTTCCTTTTGTCTCAGCATCTTCTGTCTCAGTAACCTACATTTCGCAGTTTTCTCCCACCCCCTTTAGTGTGAATTTTGGAGGTACCATTTTTGGCACCAACAATACTTAATATATAAACTTATATATATATATATATATACATATATACATATATATACATATATATAAATATATGTATATATATATTAAGAATATATATATATATATATATATGTATATATATATACCTATATATATATACAAATATATATATAAGTATATATATATGTATATATATATAAATATATATAAGTATATATATATATTTATATATATACATATATATATAAGTATATATATATATGTATATATATACATATATATATACGTGTATATATATAAATATATATATGTACATATATATGTATATATACCTATATACTTATATATATAGTATAAGTATATATATATATATGTATATATATACTTTATATATATACTTATATATATTTATATATATACATATATATATATATATATATATATGTGTATACATATATATATATATATATATACATATTGTTGGGTATTGTATCCACAATAACCTTGATTTGTAGAAAGTCAACTTTGAACCAAGATTGAATTGTTTGTGTATTTGATATGCTTTTCTAGTAATCTTCTTGCAGGTTCACATTGCTAAGTGTAAATCAATGTCAGGTCATAATGGGTCAATAAGCACAGTCTCATGCAATGTAATTCTTCATTGTGTGGGGTATGAGGTTGACTCATGTGTGATCTCTCAATTGGGATACACTTTATGATCAAGACATTAAAGATTCAAAGCTTGGAGTACAACAGTGGTCTAGAGAAAAAGGAAGAAATTTTTCCTAAGTAAACTTTTCGAAAGGTAAAGATAGTTTTTCGAGAAGTTCCTTTGAGCTCTCGAGAAATATCTGTTTCTATCGAGAAGTACCTTTCTCAGCGGTTGAGAAGTCTTTTTCTGGTGATTTCGAGAAGTTTATCTCAGTAGCAGCTTTCGAGAAATTCTTTTCTTTCGAGAAGTATTTTTGCCTCTCGAGAAGTCCTTATTCTTCTCGGAAGGATTTCGAGAAAAGCCTTATTTCTCGAAGTTGTTTAGGAGTTCACGATACATTTCTTGTGCTTTCGAGAAGTCTTTCATCTCTCGAGAAGCCTTGTCATAATCCTTCTATATTTTCTTCTAAAGCTGTTTTCGAGAACTTGCAGTCATCTCTCGAGAAGTTTTGCATTTCTCGAGAAGTCTGGTTTAAGTGTTTCTCGTAAACTTTGTTTTCCTATTTGACGATAAGTCTTTTCCGTCAAATTGACGTGATTTCCTTCCTCGTTTTTAAAGTTAATCCGTTAGGCCTTCATCTATATAAGAATTACTCCTATGGAAGGACATAAGATTATTAGAAGATCAGAGTTCGTATTTTCCAAAAACCTAATCTGATTCAAGATCGTCATCAAGTGTCGCGCATCGCCATTGTTGGAGTTCGTTCATTGGTTATCTGATTTCGTCTCCAAGTGAAGGGAAAAAGGTCGATCGGTCATCATCTCTTTCGTTCAGATTGTATTGAATCGTTCGAGACCTTGGAAGATCTGAGTTGTGCTGATTTGATTCTTCTTCTTTAACGTCAAATCGAAGCCATTGATCTATCGCAAGAAGGAAGAAGATCATCATCAAATTATTCAGATCTGATCGGGATTCATTAAGTATTGTTTCAATCTAAATTTACATTTGATTGTAGGAGAGATTGTTCTCCGAGTTGTAGGAGAGGTATTCTCCGAGTTGTAAGAGAGGGTTCTCTCTGAGGTTGTAGGAGATTGATCTCCGAGTTGTAAGAGTTTTGACTCTGAGATTTGTAGGATGGTTCTTGATCCGAGATTTAGTGAAGTAGTCAAGTCTAGCTGTGGTGCTAGATTGGCGAGGACGGCAAGTGGAGTACCCAAGAACGGGGAACCACTATAAATTTCTTGCGTCGTCTGTGATTGTGATTTGCATTCTGTGCGTTCTTTATTTTCAAGATTTTCAATTCCGCAAAAGACACAGTTATCACCTATTCACCCCCCTCTAGTTGATTTTGGTTGGCAACTAGATATTACAATTGGTATCAGAGGAGGCTGTTCTTGAAAGGTTACCACCTTGAATAGGATCTCTCCATTCTAATTGCTAACAAATCATGGAAAAGTGCAAGGAATCGTCTTCGTTGAAATTGCCAATATGCACTAAGGCTAACTTTCCTATGTGGAAAGAAGAGTCAGATTTTATATGGAAGCCGCAGACCCAAGAATCTTCCAAGTCGTGGAAGAAGGACCTCATGTGCCTATGACCGCTTCTACTATTGATCCAACCTTAAAAGTACCAAAGAAAATGATGGACTTAACAAAGGATGAGATCGCTCTCGTTGCTTTGGACAAAAAGGCAAAGAACATAATTGCCAGTGCAGTGGATGATTCAATGTTGCAAAACTTAATTCACTGTAATTCTGCCAAAGAAATGTGGACGCTTTAATAGTCCTTATGGAAGGTACTGAAGAAGTAAGAGATGATAGAAGATCTCTTTTGAATCAAGAGTACGAGGCTTTCAAGCAGAATAAAAAGGAGTGCATTGTCGATGCTTATGAAAGATTCTTCAAGATAGTAAACGGCCTAAGGAATTATGGTAGGGAATTTACTAATGGTGAACTAAATGACAAGTTCCTGCGATCCCCAACGAAAGACTAGGATTGCAAGATAGTTGCAATCAGAGAGTTTAGAAAGTTACCAAACCTAGACCCACAGAATCTGTTTGGGAAATTATTATCCCATGAACTGCAAATGAACATTCGCAAAACAGAAGAAGATGGGAATAGAATTTCTAACAAGGAAAGGTCCTTGGCTATGAAAGTCGAGAGCTCCAGAAAAAGCAGAGCTTTGTCTCCAGTTAGAACACAAGAATCTGATGATGAAAAAGAATCTGAAGCCGGCTCCTCCAGTTCCGAAATGTCTGATGGGGAGTTTTCTCTAATCTCTCGTCAGTTTAAGAAACTATTAAACAAAAGAAGACACATGAAGAATAAGTTTTCCTCTGAAAATAGACATTCTCGACGTGATGGTGATCATCACAAAAAGAGCTCTAGCAATCATGACAGGTATAAATCTAAAACTGGTAAACATAATTCTTCTGATATAGTTTGCTATTGTTGCAATAATCTAGGGCACATGATTGCTGAATGCCCTTATAAAAAGAAAGAGGGTGGAAGAAAAGAAGAAAGGAAATCCACCCACGGGAAAAGGAAGACTGAAAAGAGTCTAGTCGCTAAAAAGAATAAAACTTTAAGCGACAGCGACTCGGAGAAATCAAGTAGTGAAGAAGAAGCCTACTTCGGGCTGATGGCTATGACTGATGAAGAAGAAGAACCTCCATATACCGGGAAGGTAAATTCTTACACCATCTTATCTGATTCTGAATATGCCTCAGCTGAACAAAAGGATTATCTTTCAGATGATGACTCAAACCTCATGACCCAATATACTGAAATGCTTAAAAGCTTTAACAAATGCCGAAAGGTAGTCAAAACACAGACCAAGGATATCATGTCTCTCAAAGAAGTGGAAGTTGAACAACTTTCTTTCTTCAAGGAGGAAAACCAAATCTTGAAAGACAAAATCAAAAGCTCAGATGAGCTCCTTGATCGGAAAGAGAACTCTATTAATGTTTTGGAAGAACAGCTAGGCGCTGAGAAAAAGCTAGTTGAAATGTTTTCACAACCGAAAACCATTCTTCCAATCATTGATACTTTCTCTGCTAAAGCAAATAACAGTGGTTTAGGTCATGTCGCTGGGCCAAGTAATTCTTCTAAAGGCACCCATGTCAAGAAGAAAAATAAAAATGCTAAGAAAGCTACTATCGAAGAAAAAGGGAAAGCCCATCTAGAACAAGTGGAATTTAAGAAAGTTCTACTTCCCACAAATGCTTATGACATGGAAAGCTCTTATGGTCACTTGACATGACCAATTAATTTTGCGCATGTCAATGACTATAAGGGGTGGGCTCGTCCTCAATACCTCGGTCAATGTGCTTTCAAAGCACCTTACGAAGAAGTATATTTAAAAGATTATGGTCCTTATGTTCATGGTCCAAGTGCTGTTAAAGCACCAATAGTAAAGACTGTTGTACCTAAGCCAAAGGAGAAAGCGTTACCCTGTGTATGTTGTACTCATGATGCATCCTCATCAAGAAGGATTTCTCCTGCTAAAACAAACGTTCAAAGAGTTAAGCAGTAAAATATTAAGAAAAGATACAACAGGTTTAACTGTTGGTGTTGCGGCAAAATAGGTCACTTTGTCGTAGACTGTTGGTTCAATTTCACCTATTCCAAAAGACCACAAGTTAACAATGCAAGAAAGACCGCTCATAATGTTAATGTTCCTCGTGGTGCTCAACTAACAAGGGACCAAGGACCCAAAGTTGTTTGGGCTCCTAAGGAAAAATAATTTGTTTTTGCAGGTATGTCCAAAGGCCAACGAAAATCCTATCTGGTATTTGGACAGTGGTTGTTCTCGGCATATGACCGGAACAAGAAGTCTTTTGAAAAATTACATTCCAATTGAAAACGGTCCATAAGTTATTTTTGGCGGATCTGACAGAGGAATAACAAAAGGCTATGATATGATTTCAAACGGTAATGTATCTTTTTCAGATGTAGCTTATGTGGAAGGATTAGAACATAATCTGATAAGCATAAGTCAACTTTGTGATAAAGGATACATAGTTGATTTTCATAGAGATAAATGTTTGATAAAATCAGCTGATAATCTAGAAACGATTTTATCAGGCACTCGTTGTAGAAATATGTTCTGTTTAAACTTTCTTTGTTTATCATCTTCTACACAGTGTGTCTTTTAGCAAAAGATAGTGCATCTCTTGCTGACCAATGGCATAAGAGATTAGCACATATAAATTTCAAAACCATAAATAAATTATTTTCTCAAAACTTAGTACGTGATGCGCCGAATATTAAGTGCATTCAAGATAGACCTTGTCATGCTTGTGTAAAAGGCAAGCAAACAATAGCTACCTTTAAGAGCATTATAGGCAAAGATTCAACTAGGTGCTTATACCTACATCATATGGACTTGTTTGGTCCTTTGCAAATTAGAAGTTTAGGAGGTAAGTCTTACACATTAGTTATTGTAGATGATTACTCACGTTTTGCATGGGTATTCTTTCTAAAACACAAGTCAGATACATTTGACATTTTCACCAAGTTTGTCAAGCAAATCCAAAACGAATTTGAATGTTCGGTGGTCAAAATCATAAGTGACCATGGAACAGAATTTGAATCTGGGGGCATGACAGATTTTTGTGAAAGTCTAGGTATCTTTCATGAGTTTTCCTCTCCTCGAACTCCACAACAAAATGGGGTAGCTGAGAGAAGGAATAGAACACTCATTGAGGCTTGCAGAACAATGTTGAGTGACACTTCACTACCCGAATACCTTTGGGCCAAAGCAGTCAACACTGCATGCCACGTGCAAAACAAAGCACTCATAAACAAAAACCATGTAAAGACCCCTTATGAACTACTAAAAGGGAAGAGACCAACCATCTCTTATTTTAGAATTTTTGGTTGCAAATGCTTTGTACTTAATAATGGAAAGCATTATAAAACCAAGTTTAGCGAAAAGAGTTTTGAAGGTATTTTTGTAGGCTATAGCAGCCATAGTAGAGCTTATAGAATATTTAATAAGAAAACCCTGGTTGTAGAAGAGTCTATCAATGTTGTATTTGATCAAACGAGCATGCTACATAGCAGCTCTTCTAGTGCTTCTATTGAAGGTACAGGTTCAAAGACACAAGATATAAGCTTGGATGAGCCAGTCAAAGTTGATGCTCAAAACTTCGTCAAGATCTCTTCCCCAATCACAAATGAAGAAGAAGATCATATTGATGAAGAACCAGTACAAGTGGAAGAAGACATTCAAGTAGCAAATGATGCTCCAATTGTTCAAACTGATGCAAGAAACCTTGAGTTCAGACACATGAGAGACCATCCTATTGATCAAATCATAGGAGATCCTCAAGTCGGAATTAGAACAAGAAGAGGTACTGCTAACGAAAATATGCATTTAAGTTTTCTCTCACAGGTTGAACCGAAGAAGTTTCAAGAAGCAAATGAAGACCCCACTGGATAATTGCAATGGAAGAAGAGTTAAATCAATTCAATCGTTGCAAGGTGTGGACACTAGTTCCAAAACCCAAGGATAAAAATATTATTGGAACAAAGTGGGTTTATAGGAACAAGTTGGATGAGGATGGAACAATTATAAAGAACAAAGCCAGAATTATAGCAAAAGGTTACAGACAAGAAGAAGGGATCGACTTCGATCAAACTTATGCTCTGGTAGCTAGACTTGAAGCGATCAGAATGTTCTTAGCCTATGCTGCATTCAAAGGTTTCATCGTATACCAAATGGACGTTAAGTCAGCTTTTTTGAATGGTAACATAAAAGAAGAAGGATACGTTGAACAACCTCCAGGTTTTGTAGATTCTGAACATCCTAATTATGTTTACTTACTACAAAAAGCTTTGTATGGGTTAAAACAAGCTCCTCGAGCTTGGTATGAGACGCTGTCTAATTTTCTTCTTGAGAACAAGTTCACAAGAGGAAAGATAGATAAAACATTATTTCTTAGGGAAGTAAAAGGCAAGATTTTGCTAGTGCAAATCTATGTCGATGACATTATTTTTGGCTCTACATAAAAAATCTTTGCAAAAAGTTTTCAAAACTTATGCAAGGAAAGTTTGAAATGAGCAGTATGGGAGAGCTAAATTATTTCTTAGGATTTCAAGTGAAACAATCTGAAGATGGAATTTTCATCTCACAGATGAAATTCACCAAGGAGCTGATTAAGATATTTGGATTGGAGAGTGCAACCTCTATGAGGACTCCAATGAGCTCAGCTATGTCTCTGGACAAGGATGAGAAAGGGAAACCTTTTGATGAAACCAAGTACAGAAGCATAATTGGCTCTCTGCTCTACCTTACTGCTAGTAGGCCTGATATAATGTTTTCTACATGTGTATGTGCCAGATTTCAAGTGAACTCTAAGGAATCTCACTATACCGCTGCAAAGCGAATTTTGAGATATCTTAATGGTACACCAAATCTTGGCTTATGGTACCCAAGAAGTAATGATAGCGAGCTAATTGGTTATTCAGATGCAGATTTTGCAGGTAGTAGAGACGACAGGAAAAGCACTTCCGGAACATGTCAATTTCTCGGAAGAAGGATTATCTCCTGGAGCAGCAAGAAGCAAAATTGTGTTGCAATTTCAACAGCCGAATCAGAATATATTTCTGCAGGCAGTCGTTGCGCACAACTTCTTTGGATAAGAAATCAGCTTCAAGATTATAACTTGAAGATAAAGAATATTCCAATGTTTTGTGACTCCTCCAGTGCAATTGCTATAGCAAATAATCCAGTCTCACACAGTCGGACAAAGCATATCGAGTTAAGATATCATTTCATCCGAGAACATATGGAGAATGGGGATATCAACTTAAGTTATGTCCCTACGGATAAGCAAATTGCAGATATATTCACGAAGCCTCTGGATGAGACTAAGTTCTCTTTCTTCAAGACAGAACTTGGAATGCTCAACATGGAATAATGGTCATGCAAAGGAGAAGAGAAGAAGATAAGTGAATTTTCTTAAAGTTTTATCTTATTTTATGTTCTAAAATAAATTACAGGTTTATCATTTGCAAAGAAGAAAAATCAAAGAAGTAAAATCCAAGTCATCATTAAACTTCTCGAGAAATGTAGCTAATATCTTGAGAAATGACTTGCTTTCTATGAATATGGATGAAGATGAAAGTTTTCGGAAAATTGACATCATCTCTCAAAAAGTAAATTCACACTTCTCGAGAAATGCTCTTTCGGAAGAAGATCGGCAGAATTCTGGGACTTCTCGAGAACTTTAACTAACTCTCGAGAAATGTCTTATACTTTTCGAGACTTCTATTTCAAATTGTCGAGAAGATGAAAAGTCAGGTACGCGCGTATTTCATTTTCTTAATATTAATTAAAATCAAATTAATTGTCACATCGAACCAAACTATAAATAGACTATCGAAATGAATTAAAGATCACGCGAGGTCATTTCTTTTACCTTTCGAAAAACGCCGACCATTCGTCTTCTTTTCTCGCGAAGCCGATCAATCAGGCTTATGATTCTCTCTCTTTCTCTCTCGCAATCTTTCAATCTCTCTTGCTCTATGGCACCTCAATCGAATCCTAAGATCGGAGTTGGTAGTGAATTGGAGCGGGAAGGTCTTATCTTTCTCTCAAATGAATTTCAAAATCTATTCTACCTTCTAGACGGCGCTGGGTTGTCATTTGTTCTTGAACATCCATGTCGAGTTCTGCTTAAAGAGGTAGAAGTGTTCTTTATAAACATCAAAGTTCACAAGGAAAGGAAGAGGATGAAAACTGAAATCGGAAATTTCAAGATCAAGGTCAGTCCTAAATCTCTATCTAAATTTCTATGATTGCCAGTGGTATCTTCTGAGGACACATTAGTTGATGATGATTGGAATAGAGCTTTGAGCTTTTGTGGATTAGACAAGACAGTTAAAAATGTAAGAAGACATCAGATGAATGATGTAGGTAAACTTTTAGTGGACACTATTTGGAAAGTTCTGTTATGTAATACAGGAAGTTTGGGCTATGTCTCAACAGATGTGTTCTGGTTGATGACAACTGTAATTTATGGAAAGAAGTTTGACTGGGCAAACTTTCTCTTCAGTAAGATTAAAGACAGTATTTTGTCTCCAAACTTTGCCAGAATTCTGTCTTTATATCTAAATCAGCTTAATCATGAAGTCTTTGACATGTCGAAAGGTGCAATCATACACCATCTGAAGAAGATAAACGTCACAACAATACAGAGATGAGATATCAGAATTACTAAGCCAGCTGCAGGTGCAGGTCCCCATGGGGAACCCATTTCTTCAGCTCAATCAGTTCCAGAGTATGAAGCTCCAGCTCCAGCTCAGCAACACAGTTCAGTTCCAGATCCATCTTCATCTCCAGCTCCACAAGACACCATTTCTTCAGCAGAGCCAAGTCTTCCTCCTCCAACAAACACAGTTATTCCTCCATCAGCTCAGGATCCATCAGAACAAGTTCCTTCAGATCAAGTTCCTTCCAAAACTCCATCCATCCCAGATACTCAAGTTTTGTCAGATACTCCTTTGGGAGACACTTCTTTGTTACAAGAACAAGTGGATCATTTCTCACCTCCTCCAGCTATTGATGAAGACAGAGTTGATTCCACCATAGCAGATGTGGTAAGTGAAATTCTAAAGGGTGCTGATGATGTGCTTAGCACTAGTGACCACATGGGTGGGTCAGGGGCTGACTATGATTTTAATCTAGAAGTAGATGATGCTTCAGTGCATGATTCATCTCCTCCCCCAGTACATATTGAGGGGGGGGGGGGGCAAGAGCCTTGCTTAGAAACAAACAAGAATGATCAGGAAAAGCCTGTTGATGAAGAAAATGCGAGAATCAACATATCTCCTGTGATGCTCCAAAGTTCAGTTATTATTGAATATATACCAGAGGAAGTTCTTCCAGTCCTATTCCTCTATCTCTTTTTGATGAAAGTACAATTCTTGGTAAAGTTGAATTAATGCTTCAAAGACAAAGTGCCAAAATAGATTACTCCTTCAAAGAAGTCCATGCAAGATTGTCTGATATTGAAAAGGAAATGGCCAAGAAGTTGAAAGAGTTCAAAACCAGTTCAGATCAAATGAAAGAAGTTGTTATTCAGGGAGGAAAGGCCATTGATCACACCATCAAAAGTGTAGCCACAGTTCTTGCAGAAGTGGTTCAAGTCAGAAAAACCCAAGAGTACATGGCTTCAAAGGAAGAGGAAAATACCTTTCAGATTATTGATGAGGTTGGACAGTTTAAGGATTCTATTCTCCAAACCCTATCTGTAGAAGTCAGAAAGGGGGAGGACAGTATAACTGAGAATATGACTGGGTTACTGGATCAAACTCTTTTTGATTTTCATAGACATTTGATTAATAGGTTTGAGCAGTTGTCCCAAGGTGTCCAAAAGCAGGTCAATGAGTTAAAAGATTTCACCTCTAATACTGCTGTATGGCTCCACCATGAAATCTTTCCTGATTTGGGTATTGACCCTACTCAACCTCCTCCTCATTTTGATCAAGTTCAATCTGATGCTCCTTCAATTCCTCAATTTTCTCCAAGGCCAGCAGAGCAGTTTGATGTTAATCCTTCAATTGAGACTCACTCCTCCATGCATTATTCTAGGAAAAGGAAGTATGGTGATGGACCTTCTGCAAGCAGATCTGTTCCTGGATCCAGCTCAGCAGGTTCTGGCAAAGCAGTGGTAGATGAATCAAAGGTTTATCCAGAACTTTGGAGTCCAGTTTCAAAGATTATCATTCTTGACTCTCTCAAGCTTGTAGAAGAAGGGAATGCGAATGCTTCGGATCTGTACAGCACTTCTGAATAGAAAAAGTATGATACAAGCCAAATCAAGAGAAGAATCCATTTCAAGAATTATGGGTACAACAATCCAACAGCTCCAGAAGCTCCTCCCAAGTATCATACAGAGCCATATGTTTATTTTGAAAGGCAAGAAATGTTGAGAAAGAGAAATGCAAATATCTGAAGCCAAGTTTTGAAGATCTTTAAAACTTTATTTCTATATGCCTATGTGAACATTAATTCATTAGACAATCTTAAATATAAATATAGTTTTTGGTTTTGATGTGACAATCATGTTCTTATATTTAGATATTGTTTAAATGTTCTTTCTAGTATATTCTTTTTTTATATATTTTATATTTGATACAATTCATCTTGGTTAGTAGGGTTCTGACTTCTATAAATAGGGGGAGATTGTTGGGTATTGTATCCACAATAACCTTGATTTGTAGAAAGTCAACTTTGAACCAAGATTGAATTGTTTGTGTATTTGATATGCTTTTCTAGTAATCTTCTTGCAGGTTCACATTGATAAGTGTAAATCAATGTCAGGTCACAATGGGTCAATAAGCACAGTCTCATGCAATGTAATTCTATATTGTGTGGGGTATGGGGTTGACTCATGTGTGATCTCTCAATTGGGATACACT
>JAWHQI010000420.1:1057500-1087500 GCA_033032865.1 Dactylorhiza incarnata | reverse complement strand
ATTAGAGGGAGGTTATTCTTGAAAGGTTACCACCTTGAATAGGATCTCTCCATTCTATTTGCTAGCAATCATGGAAAAGTGTAAGGAATCGTCTTCGTTGAAATTGCCAATATGCACTAAGGCTAATTTTCCTATGTGGAAAGAAAGAGTCAGATTTTATATTGAAGCCGCAGACCCAAGAATCTTCCATGTCGTTGAAGAAGGACCTCATGTGCCTATGGCCGCTTCAACTATTGATCCAACCTTAAGAGTACCAAAGAAAATGATGGACTTAACAAAGGATGAGATTGCTCTCGTTGCTTTGGACAAAAAGGCAAAGAACATAATTGCCAGTGCTGTGGATGATTCAATGTTGCAAAACTTAATTCATTGTAATTCTGCCAAAGAAATGTGGACGTCTTTAATAGTTCTTATGGAAGGTACTTAAGAAGTAAGAGATGATAGAAGATCTCTTTTGAATCAAGAGTACGAGGCTTTTAAGCAGAATAAAAAGGAGTGCATTGCCGATGCTTATGAAAGATTCTTCAAGATAGTAAACGGCCTTAGGAACTATGGTCGGGAGTTTACTAATGGTGAACTAAATGACAAATTCCTGCGATCCCTAACGAAAGACTGGGATAGCAAGATAGTTGCAATCAGAGAATTTGGGAAGTTACCAAATCTAGACCCTCAGAATCTGTTTGGGAAACTATTATCTCATGAACTGCAAATGAACATTCGCAAAACAGAAGAAGATGGGAATAGAATTTCTAACAAGGAAAGGACCTTGGCTATGAAAGCTGAAAGATCCAGAAAAAGCAGAGCTTTGTCTCCAGTTAGAGCACAAGAATCTGATGATGAAAAAGAATCTGAAGCCGGCTCCTCTAGTTCTGAAATGTCTGATGGGGAGTTTTCTCTAATCTCTCGTAAGTTTAAGAAACAGCTAAACAAAAGAAGACACATGAAGAATAAGTTTTCCTCTGAAAATAGACATTCTCGACGTGATGGTGATCATCACAAAAAGAGCTCTAGCAATCATGATAGGTATAAATCTAAAACTGGTAAACATATTTCTTCTGATATAGTTTGCTATTGTTGCAATAAGCCAGGGCACATGATTGTTGAATGCCCTTATAAAAAGAAAGAGGGCGGAAGAAAAGAAGAAAGGAAATCCACCCACGGGAAAAGGAAGATTGAAAAGAGTCTAGTCGCTAAAAAGAATAAAACTTTAAGCGATAGTGACTCGGAGAAATCAAGTAATGAAGAAGAAGCCTACTTCGGGCTAATGGCTATGACTGATGAAGAAGAAGAACCTCCATATACTGGGAAGGTAAATTCTCACACCATCTTATCTGATTCTGAATATGCTTCAGCTGAACAAAAGGATTATCTTTCAGATGATGACTCAAACCTCATGACCCAATACACTGAAATGCTTAAAAGTTTTGACAAATGCCGAAAGGTAGTCAAAATTCAGGCCAAGGAGATCATGTCTCTCAAAGAAGTGGAATCTATTTTGAGAAAGGAAGTTGAACAACTTTCTTCCTTCAAAGAGGAAAACCAAATCCTGAAAGACAAGATCAAAAGCTCAGATGAGCTCCTTGAACGGAAAGAGAACTCTATCAAAGTTCTGGAAGAACAGCTAGCCGCTGAAAAGAAGCTAGTTGGAAAGTTTTCACAACTGAAAACCATTCTTCCAATCATTGATACTTTCTCTGCTAAAGCAAGTATCAGTGGTTTAGGTCATGTGGCTGGGCCAAGTAATTCTTCTAAAGGCACCCGTGCCAAGAAGAAAAATAAGAATGCTAAGAAAGCTACTATCGAAGAAAAAGGGAAAGCCCATCTAGAACAAGTGGAATTTAAGAAAGTTCTACTTCCCACAAATGCTTATGACATGGAAAGCTCTTATGGTCACTTGACACGACCTATTAATTTTGCGCCTGTCAATGACTATAAGGGATGGGCTCGTCCTAAATACCTTGGTCAAAGTGCTTTCAAAGCACCTTATGAAGAAGTGAATCTGAGAGATTATGGTCCGTATATTCATGGTCCAAGTGCTGTTAAAGCACCAATAGTAAAGACTATTGTACCTAAGCCAAAGGAGAAAGCATTACCCTGTGTATGCTGTACTCATGAAACATCCTCATCCAGAAGGATTGATCCTGCCAAGACCAAAGTTAAAAGAATTATGCAGGAAAATACTAAAAGAAGGTACAACAGGTTTAACTGTTGGTGTTGCGGCAAAATAGGTCACTTTGCCGTAGACTGTTGGTTCAATTCTACATATTCCAAGAGACCACAACTAAACAATACAAGAAAGACCGCTTGCAACGTTAATGTTCTTCGTGGTGCTCAACTAACAAGGGACCAAGGACCCAAAGTTATTTGGGCTCCTAAGGCAAAGTAATTTTCTTTTGCAGGTATGTCCAAAGGCCAACAAAAATCCTATCTGGTAGTTGGACAGTGGTTGTTCTCGGCATATGACCGGAACAAGAAGCCTTTTGCAAAATTTCATCCCTGTTGAGAATGGCCCAAAAGTTATATTTGGCGGATCTGACAGAGGAATAACAAAAGGCTATGGTATGATCTCTAACGGTAATATATCCTTTTCAGATGTAGCTTATGTGGAAGGATTAGAACATAATCTGATAAGCATAAGTCAACTTTGTGATAAAGGATACATAGTTGATTTTCGTAAAGATAAGTGTTTGATAAAATCGGCAGATAACCTAGAAATGATTTTATCAGGCACTCGTTGTAGAAATATGTTCTGTTCAAATTTTCTTTGTTTATCATCTTCTACACCAGTATGTCTTTTAGCAAAAGATAGTGCATCTCTTGCCGATTATTGGCATAAGAGATTAGCACATATAAATTTCAAAACTATAAATAAGCTGTTCTCACAAAACTTAGTACGTGATGCGCCAAATATTAAGTGCATTAAAGATAGACCTTGTCACGCTTGTGTAAAAGGCAAGCAAACAAGAGCCACCTTTAAAAGCATTAAAGGCAAAGATTCAACTAGGTGCATATACCTACTTCATATGGACTTATTTGGTCCTTTGCAAGTTAGAAGTTTAGGAGGTAAATCTTACACATTTGTTATTGTAGATGATTACTCACGTTTTGCATGGGTATTTTTTCTAAAACACAAGTCAGATACGTTTGACATTTTCACCAAGTTTGTCAAGCAAATCCAGAACGAATTTGAATGTTCGGTAGTCAAAATCAGAAGTGACCATGGAACAGAATTTGAATCTGGAGCTATGACAGATTTTTGTGAAAGTCTAGGTATCTTTCATGAGTTTTCCTCTCCTCTAACTCCACAACAAAATGGGGTAGCTGAGAGAAGAAATAGAACACTTATTGAGGCTTGCAGAACAATGTTGAGTGACACATCTCTACCCAAATATCTTTGGGCTGAAGCTGTCAACACTGCATGCCACGTGCAAAACAGAGCACTCATAAACAAAAACCATGGAAAGACTCCTTATGAACTACTAAAAGGCAAGAGACCAACCATCTCTTATTTTAGAATCTTTGGCTGCAAATGCTTTGTACTTAATAATGGAAAGCATTATAAAACCAAGTTTAGCGAAAAAAGTTTTGAAGGAATTTTTGTAGGCTATAGCAGCCATAGCAGAGCTTATAGAATATTTAATAAGAAAACCCTGGTTGTAGAAGAGTCAATCAATGTTGTATTTGATGAAACGAGCATGCTATATAGCGGCTCTTCTAGTGCTTCTATTGAAGGTACAGGTTCAAAGTTACAAGATGTAAGCTTGGATGAGCCAGTCAAAGTTGATGCTCAAACCTTCGTCAAGATCTCTTCCCCAACCACAAATGAAGAAGGAGATCAGATTGATGAAGATCCAGTGCAAGTGGAAGGAAACATTCAAGTAACAGAAGATGCTCCAATTATTCAAACTGATGCAAGGAACCTTGAGTTCAGACACATGAGAGATCATCCTATTGATCAAATCATAGGAGATCCTCAAGTTTGAATTAGAACAAGAAGAGGTACTACTAACGAAAATATGCATTTAAGTTTTCTTTCACAGATTGAACCGAAGAAGTTTCAAGAAGCAAATGAAGACCCCCACTGGGTAATTGCAATGGAAGAAGAATTAAATCAATTCAAGCGTTGCAAGGTGTGAACACTAGTTCCAAAACCCAAGGATAAAAATATTATTGGAATAAAGTGGGTTTACAGGAACAAGTTGGATGAAGATGGAACAATTATAAAGAACAAAGCTAGACTTGTAGCGAAAGTCTATAGACTATAAGAAGGGATCGACTTCGATCAAACCTATGCACCAGTAACAAGACTTGAAGCGATCAGAATGTTCTTAGCCTTTTATGCATTCAAAGGTTTCACCGTATACCAAATGGACGTTAAGTCAGCTTTTCTGAATGGTAATATAAAAGAAGAAGTATACGTTGAACAACCTCCAGGTTTTGTAGATTCTGAACACCCGAATTTTGTTTACTTACTACAGCTTTGTATGGGTTAAAACAAGCTCCTCGAGCTTGGTATGAGACGCTATCTAACTTTCTTCTTGAGAACAAATTCACAAGAGGAAAGATAGATAAAACATTATTTCTAAGGGAAGTAAAAGGCAAGATTTTGCTAGTGCAAATCTATGTCGATGACATTATTTTTGGCTCTACAGACGATAATCTTTGCAAAAAGTTTTCAAAACTAATGCAAGGAAAGTTTGAAATGAGCAGTATGGGAGAGCTAAAATATTTCTTAGGACTTCAAGTGAAACAATCTGAAGATGGAATTTTCATCTCACAGACAAAATTCACTAAGGAGTTGATCAAGAAATTTGGAATGGAGAGTGCAACCTCTATGAGGACTCCAATGAGCACATCTATGTCTCTGGACAAGGATGAGAAAGGGAAACCTTTTGATGAAACCAAGTACAGAAGCATAATTGGCTCTCTGCTCTACCTTACTGCTAGTAGACCTGACATAATGTTTTCTACATGTGTATGTGCCAGATATCAAGTGAACTCTAAGGAGTCTCACTATACCGCTGCAAAGCGAATTTTGAGATATCTTAAAGGTACACCAAATCTTGGCTTATGGTACCCAAGAAGTAATGATAGCGAACTAACTGGTTATTCAGATGCAGATTTTGCAGGAAGTAGAGACGACAGGAAAAGCACTTCCGGAACATGTCAATTTCTCGGAAGAAGGCTTATCTCCTGGAGCAGCAAGAAGCAAAATTGTGTTGCAATCTCAACAGCCGAATCAGAATATATTTCTGCAGGCAGTTGTTGCGCACAACTTCTTTGGATAAGAAACCAGCTTCAAGATTATAATTTGAAGATAAAGAATATTCCAATGGTTTGCGACTCCTCTAGCGCAATTGCTATAGCAAATAATCCAGTCTCACACAGTCGGACAAAGCATATTGAATTAAGATATCATTTCATCCGAGAGCATGTGGAGAATGGGGATATCAACTTAAGCTATGTCTGCACGGATAAGCAAATTGCAGATATATTCACGAAGCCGATGGATGAGACCAAGTTCTCTTTCTTCAAGATAGAACTTGGAATGCTCAACATGGAATAATGGTCAAACAAAGGAGAAGAGAAGGAGATAAGTGAATTTTCTTAAGTTTTATATCATTTCTTTATGTTATAAAATGAAGCACAGGTATATCCTTTGGAAAGAAGAAAATCAGAGAAGGAAAAACCAAGTCATCATTAAACTTCTCGAGAAATGAAGTTAATATCTCGAGAAATGACTTGCTTTTGGATGAAGATAAAAGTTTTCGGAAAATTGACATCATCTCTCGAAAAATGAATTCACACTTCTCGAGAAATGGGTAATCCCTCGAGAACTTTAATTATCTTTCGGAAGAAAATCGGCAGAGTTCTGAGGCTTCTCGAGAACTTTCACAACCTCTCGAGAAATGTCTTATACTTCTCGTAAACTTTAATTTCAATATTCGAGAATATGAAGAGCCAGGTACGCGTGTATTTCATATTCCTTAAATTGATTAAAACCAAATTAATTGTCACATCAAACCAAACTATATATAAAGTCTCGAAATGAATTAAAAGTTCACGCGAGGTCATTTCTTTTCCCTTTCGAAAAACGCTGACCGTTCATCTACTTTTCTCACGAAGCCAATTATACAGGTTTACGATTCTTTCTCTTTCTCTCTCGCAATCACTCAATCTCTCTTGCTCTATGGCTCCTCACTCGAAGCCTAAGATCGGTGTTGGTAGTGAATTGGAGCGGGAAGGTCTTATTTCACTTTCAGATGAATTTCAAAAAGAGTTCTACCTTCTAGACGCCGCCGGGTTGTCATTTGTTCTTGAACATCCATGCCGAATTCTGCTTAAAGAGGTAGAAGAGTTCTTTATTAACATCAAAGTTCACAAGGAAAGGAAGAGGATGAAAACTGAAATCGGAAATTTCAAGATCAAGGTCAGTCCTAAATCTCTTTCTAAGTTACTAAGATTACCAGTGGTATCTTCTGAGGACACTTTAGTTGATGATGATTAGAATAGAGCCTTGAGATTTAGTGGCTTAGACAAGACAGTTAAATGCGTAAGAAGGCATCAAATGAATGATGTAGGCAAACTTTTAGTGGACACTATTTGGAAAGTGTTGTTATGTAATACAGGAAGTTTGGGCTATGTCTCAACAGATGTGTTCTGGTTGATGACAACTGTAATTTGTGGAAAGAAGTTTGACTGGGCAAACTTTCTCTTCAGTAAGATTAAAGATAGTACTTTGTCTCCAAACTTTGCCAGAATTCTGTCTTTATATCTAAATCAGCTTAATCCTGAAGTCTTTGACATGTCAAAGGGTGCAATCTTACACCATCTGAAGAAGATAAATGTCACAACAATACAGAGATGGGATATCAGAACTACAAAGCCAGCTGCAGGTGCAGGTCCCCAGGGGGAGCCTATTTCCTCAAGTCACTCAGCACCAGAGTATGAAGCTCCTGCTCCTCCTCCAGAAATATCAACAATCCCAGCTCCACCTCCAGCTCAGCAACTCAGTTCGGTTCCAGATCCATCTTCATCTCCAGCTCCACAAGACTCCATTCCTTCATCAGAGCCAAGTCTTCCAACAGATACAGTTCTTCCACCATCAGCTCAGGATCCATCAGAACAAGTTCTTTCAGATCAAATTCCTTCCAAAACTACATCCATCCCAGATGCTCAAGTTTTGCCAAATACTCCTATGGAAGATACTCTTCTTTCACAAGAACAAATGGATCATTTCTCACCTCCTCCAGCTATAAATGAAGACAGAGTTGATTCCACCATAGCAGATGTGGTAAGTGAAATTCTAAAGGGTGCTGATGATGTGCTTAGCACTAGTGACCACATGGGTGGGTCAGGGGAAGACTTTGATTTTGCTCAAGAAAAAGATGATGCTTCAGTGCATGATTCATCTCCTCCCCCAGTACATATTGAGGGGGAGCAAGAGCCTTGTTTAGAAACAAACAAGGATGAACAGGAAAAATCTGTTGATGATGAAAATGAGAGAATCAACATATCTCCTGTCAGGCTCAGAAGTTCAGTTGTTCTTGAAGACATCCCAGAAGAAGTTCTTCCATCTCCTATTCCTCCATCTCTTTATGATGAAAATTCAATTCTTGGTAAAGTTGAACTCTTGCTTCAAAGACAAAGTTCCAAAATAGATTACTCCTTCAAAGAAGTTCATGCTAGAATATCTGATGTTGAAAAAGAAATGTCAAAGAAGTTGAAAGAATTCAAAACCAGTTCAGATCAGTTGAAAGAGGTTGTTATTCAGGGAGGAAAGGCTATAGATCACACCATAGAGGGTGTAGCCAAAGTGCTAGCTGAAGTTATTCAAGTCAGAAAAACTCAAGAAAACATGGCTTCAAGGGCTGAAGATAATACTTTCAAAGTTATTGATGAAGTTGGCCAGTTTAAGGAATCTATTCTCCAAACCCTATCTGTAGAAGTCAGAAAGGGGGAGGACAGTTTAACTGAGAAGATGACTGGGTTGATAGATCAAACTCTTTTTGATTTTCATAAGCATTTGATTAATAAGTTTGAGCAGTTGTCCCAAGGTATCCAGAAGCAGGTCAATGAGTTAAAAGATTTCACTTCTAATACTGCTGTATGGCTTCACCATGAAATCTTTCCTGATTTGGGTATTGACCCTGCTCAACCTCCTCCAAGTTTTGATCAAGCTCAATATGATGCTCCTCATTTTTCTCCAAGACCAGCAGAGCAGTTTGATGCTATTCCTTCAGTAGAGCCTCCCTCCTCCATGCATTATTCAAGAAAAAGGAAATATGGTGATGGACCTTCTGCAAGCAAATCTGTTCCTGGCTCCACCTCAGTAGGTTCTGGCAAAGCAGTGATAGATGACACAAAGGTTTATCCAGAAGTTTGGAGTCCAGTTTCAAAGATCATCATTCTAGACTCTCTCAAGCTTGTAGAAGAAGGAAATGTACAAGCTACTGAATTTTACAGCTCTTCTGAATGGAAAAAGTATGAGACAAGTAAAACCAAAAGAAGAATACATTTCAAGAATTATGGGTATAACAATCCAGCAGCTCCAGAAGCTCCTCCAAAGTATCATCCCAAACCTTATGCTTACTTTTCAAGACAGGAGGAGAAAAGAAAGGGGAATGCTAATCTCTGAAGACAAGACTTTAAAGACCTTTAAAACTTTATGTCTACATGCTTGTGTGAACTTTAATTCATTAGACAATCTTAAATCTAAATATAGTTTTTGATTTTGATGTGACAATCATGCTCTTATATTTAAATATTGTTGTTAATGTTCTTTCCAGTATATCTTTTTATATTTATTACAATTCATCTTGGTAAGTAGGGTTCTGACTTCTACAAATAGGGGGAGATTGTTGGGTATTGTATCCACAATAGCCTTGATTTGTAGAAAGTCAACTTTGAACCAAGATTGAATTGTTTGTGTATTTGATTTGCTTTCCTAGTAATGTTTTTGCAGGTTCACATTGCAAAGTGTAGACCAATGTCAGGTCACAATGGGTATTTTAAGCACAGTCTCATGCAATGTAATTCTTCATTGTGTGAGGTATGGGGTTGACTCATGTGTGGTCTCTCAATTGGAATACACTTTATGAACAAGATATTAAAGATTCAAAGCTTAGGTGTGCAGCATTGGTCTGAAGACAAAGGAAGAAAGTTTCCTAAGTAAATTTTTCGAGATGTAAGGATACTTTTCGAGAAGTCCTTCTGTGCTCTCGAGAAGTCCTTCTGTACTCTCGAGATGTCCTTGTTTATTTTTCGAGAAGGGTTGTTTCAGAAGTCTCTCGAGATATAGTTGATTTTTCCGAGTTGTTATTTGCATTTCTCGAGAAATCTTTGTTCTCTCGAAAAGTCTTCTTTGTTTTTGAGAAAAGTTCTTTTCTAGTTGTTTTCGAGAAGTTTCTTTGTTCTCGAGAAGTCTTATATCTCTCGAGAAGTCTTGTCATAATTCTTTGATCTCTCTTTCTAAAGTTGTTTTTCGAGAACTAGCCGGTTTCTCTCGAGAAGTCGTGGATCTCTTGAGAAGTCTGGTTTATCTATTTTTGTAAGCTTTGTTTTCCCGTTTTGACGTCAAGTCTTTTTCGTCAAATTGACGTGACGTCTTTCCTCATTTTAAGGTTTGATCGTTAGATCTTCATCTATATAATGATTACTCCTCAAGAATGAGAAGTAGTAATCATTTTTGAAGATCAGAGTTCATATTCTCCTAACCCTAATCTGATCCAAGATCGTCGTCTAGTGTCGTGCATCGCCATCGTTGGAGTTCGATCGTGAGTTATCTGAATTCGTCTCCAAGTGGAAGAGAAAGGTCAATCGATCATTGCCTTACACGTTCTGATTCTATCGGATCGATCAAGACCTTAGAAGATCTGATTTGTGCCGATTCGATTCTTTTTCTTCTACATCAAGCCGAAGTCATTTCTGTCGCAAGAAGGAAGAAGATCTTCATCAAATTATTCAGATCTATTTGTGATTTGTTAAGTACAGTTTCATTCAAACTTTACATTTTTGATTGTAGGATAGATTGTTCTCCGAGTTGTAGGAGAGGTATTCTCCGAGTTGTAAGAGAAGGTTTTTCTCTGAGTTTGTAGGAGTTTGATCTCCGAGTTGTAGGAGTTTTGACTCTGAGGATTGTAGGATCGTTCTTGATCCGAGATTTAGTGAAGTAGTCAAGTCTAGTTGTGGTGCTAGATTGGCGAGGCCGGCAAGTGGAGTACCCAAGAACGGGGAACCACTATAAATTTCTTATGTCGTCTGTGTTTGTGATTTGCTTCTGTGCGTTCTTTATTTTCAAGATTTTCAATTCCGCAAAAAAAGCATTAATCACCTATTCACCCCCCCCCCCCCCCTCTAGGTGATTTTTGTTAGCATCTAGTTATTACATATGTATATATAAATATATACATATATATATGTATATATATATACTTAATATATATATACATATATATACTTATATATATATGTATATATATAAATATATATATTTGTATATATATATACTTATATATATGTATATATATACTTAATATATATATATACATATATAAATATGTGTATATATATATATATGTATATATATGTATATATGTATATACATATGTATAAATATATATATATGCTAATAATATACTTATATATATACTTATATATATATATATATGTATATATATACGTATATATATATACGTATATATATATACGTATATATATACAAAAATATATACATATATATATATATATGTATATATATATATATGTATAAATATATATATATGCTTATAATATACTTATATATATATACTTATATATATGTATATATATATGTATATATGTATATACATATATATATATAAGTATATATATAAGTATATTATAAGCATATATATATATTTATACATATATATATATACATATATACATATATATATAAATATATATATATACTTATATATATATATACTTATACTATATATATATAAGTATATAGGTATATATAGATATATATGTATATATATATGTATAAATATGTATATATATATATACGTATATATATAAGTATATATATATGTATATATATAAGTATATATATATGTATATATGTATATATATTATGTATATATATATATTAAGTATATATATATATAAATATATACTTATATATATATACTTATAATATATATATATAAGTATATAGGTATATATACAAATATATGTACATATATACATATATATATGTATATATATATATTAAGAATATATAAATACATATATATATAAGTATATATACATATATATATACATATATGTACAAGTATATATATGTATATATATATACTTAATATATATATACATATATATATAAATATATATATATATTTATATTTATTTATACTTATATATATATTTATATATACATATATTTGTATATATATATACTTAATATATATATATATATATACATATATATAAGTATATATAAACATATATTTATATAAATATATATATATATATATATGTATATATATGTATATATATATGTATATATATATGTATATATGTATATATATATGTATATATATATGTATATATATATATTTGTATAAATATATTTACATGCTTATAATATACTTATATATATATACTTATATATATATATATGTATATATATACATATATATACATATATATATACATATATATATACTTATATATATATATACTTATAGTATATATATAAGTATATAGGTATATATACATATATATGTATATATATATGTATAAATATATATATATATATATATACATATGTATATATATGTATATATATTTGTATATATGTATATATATGTATATATATATTAAGTATATATTTACATATATAAATATATACTTATATATATACTTATACTATAAATATATAAGTATATAGGTATATATACATATATATGTATATATATACATATATATACTGATATATAGATGTATATATATACTTAATATATATATACATATATATATTTACTTATATATATATATATATGTATATATATAGATAAATATATATATATATATACATATATATATATGTATATATATAAGTATATATATATTAAATATATATAAGTATATATATATATATATATGTATATATATATATTAAGTATATATATACATATTGTTTTACCCACAAATCGGCGATCCCCTCCGAGCTAACTTTTTCAGGTATTGCGGTATTTTCGGAGATCCGGGCCGATCTCGCTCTCCGGGGGGCGATCTCGTCGAGCCCAGGCGGTCTCGCAAAAGGGAGGTCGCCCCTTCCGGGCGACCTCGTAGAGGGAGATCGCCCCTCCCGGGCGATCTCGCAGATGAGTGATCGCCCCTCCCGGGCGATCTCGCAGGGAGATCGCCCCTCCCGGGCGATCTCGCAGCAGGGAAGGTCGCACCTTCCGGGCGACCTCGCAGAGGGAGATCGCCCCTCCCGGGCGATCTCGCAGAGGAGAGATCGCCCCTCCGGGGCGATCTCGCAGGGAGATCGCACCTCCCGGGCGATCTCGCAGCAGGGAAGGTCGCCCCTTCCGGGCGACCTCGCTGAGGGAGATCTCACTCCGGAGGATCTTAGTCCTATGCTGACTCTATTTTATGTGGTCTGTTCAGGTAAGCAGGTCCAGTCCAGACGATCTCAGCGGTCTCAGCAGACGATCTCAGCACAACCGGACGATCTCAGCGGTCTCAGCAGACGATTTCAGTAGGTCCAGACGATCTTAGCGATCTCAGTAGCGGTCTCAGGCGATCTCAGCAGTTCCGGGTAGCCCGTTACTTTCAGATCTGCCCGTTCGGGCAGGCCCCTACGTCTATAAATAGAGGGGTATGGGTACCAGTTTCAGGACTTTTGGAGAGCTTTCAGTCCCAGCCAGTGGTTTGAGCGGTCTCAACTTTGAGTGACCGCTGAGACCTCTCTGATCTCCCTTCAGGCCCCTTTTTCTTCATGTTTTATGCTGTTTCTTTCATACTTTTCTATTGTAACCTCAGATGTAACTCAATCTTTATATCAATAAAATAGTCTTTCCTTCATCTCAAAGTAACCAACCACCCAACAGTCTCACCCCCCATCCCTCAGTTTCAGCGATCGTGGAGTTGGTACATTTTTGGTGCCAACATATATATATATATATTTATATATATATATATATATATATATACATATATATATATATTTATATATATGTATATATATGTATATATATATGTATATATATATATATATGTATATATATATATATATGTATATATATATTAAGTATATATATATACTTATATATATATATTTATATATATATACATATATATAAGTATATATATATATGTATACATATATATACATATATATATATACATATATATACTTATATATATACTTATAATATATACTTATAATATATATACTTATATATATAAGTATATAGGTATATATATACCTATATATATATTTATACATATATATACATATATATATATACCTATATACTTATATATATATTGTATAAGTATATAGATATAAGTATATATATATATGTATATATATATGTATATATATACTTAATATATATATATACATATATTACATATATTCATATATATATATTGTTGGGTATTGTATCCACAATAACCTTGATTTGTAGAAAGTCAACAATGAACCAAGATTGAATTGCTTATGTATTTGATATGTTTCTCTAGTTTTGTCTTGCAGGTTCACATTGCTAAGTGTAAACCAATGTCAGGTCACAGGGGGTCAATGAGCACAGTCTCTTACAATGTAATTCCTCATTGTATGAGATATGGTGTTGACTCATATGTGATCTCTCTATTGGGATGCACTTCATGATCAAGACAAAGGAAGCTAAGGTCTTGGACGTGTAGCTAGTCTCTGAGAAAATTTAAAGAATTTCTTCTAAGTGTATTTCTCGAGAAGCTAAGTGCTTTTCTCGAGAAATATGAAGAGCTCTCGAAAAATCCCTTTGATTTTCTCGAGAAGTTCTTTTCAGCTTAAGTCTTTGAAGGAAATCCAAATTTCTCGAGAACCCATCTTTATTTCTCGAGAAGTCTGTAGTGCTCTCGGAAAATCCTTTGATTTTCTCGAGAAGTCTTCTTTGCTGATATTTTCTCGAGAAAATCTTTTCTCTCGTGAAGTTGATTCGATTTCTCGAGAAGTTCTTGTTTCTTCCGAAAAATTTATTTTATCTTATTTCTCGAGAAGATCCATGTTCTCGAGAAATCCTCTTTTCTTTCTCGAGAAATTCTGAAAGCCGTTTTTCCGAGATCCAGCCGTGATTTCTCGAGAAGTCTTCTTTCTCTCGAGAAATCTGTTTCTCGTTCCTTCAATCTATTTTTGCCGACTTCTGTTTTCCGTCTGTTTGACGTGACTCCTTTTCTAGCTTAAGGCTTAAATATTCTATTTAGACCTTCTCCTATAAAAGGCCCTCTCTCTTAAGATTTGAATAATAATTATTCTTTTTGAGAATCGTTCATGACCTAATTTCTCTCCCGAATCGCAAAGAACGTGAAAAGCGCCGCTCGCCGTCGCCTACGATTGGAGATCGTTCTTTTCATTGGAGTTGTCGATTTCTTTCAAGAAGGGTTCGATTGATCCATACTCAGGTTCTACAATCTCTATTGGATCGTTTCGGATTGTCAAAGACAGATTTGAAGGATCGTTGTTCTTCCTCATCGTTCTCAAAAGCCATTCAAGAAGAAGGAAGAAAACACTTCTGTTATTCAGATCTGGTTTAGTATTGTTCAAAACCTTTTTCAATCTTTTGTAGGAGTTGTTATCTCCGAGTTGTAGGAGAGGTTGTTCTCCGAGTTGTAGGAGAAGTTTTCTCCGAGTTGTAAGAGAGGTTCTCTCTGAGTTTGTAGGAGTTTGACTCCGAGACTGTAGGATCGTTCTTGATCCGAGATTTAGTGAGTAGTCAAGTCTAGCTGTGGTGCTAGATTGGTGAGGCCGGCAAGTGGAGTACCCAAGATCGGGGAACCACTATAAATTCCTGGTGTTATCTGTGGCTGTGATTAATTTTGTGTGCTGTGCTTTACGTTTTTTTTAATTCCGCAAAAGACGTAGAGATCACCTATTCACCCCCCTCTAGGTGATTTAGGTAGGCATCTAGATATTTCATATATATACATATATATATACTTATATATATGTATATATATATACTTTATAGATATATATATATGTACTAATATATTTATGTATATATATGTATATATATATTAAGTATATATATATACATATATATATACATATATATATACTTATATATATACTTATATATATACTTGTACTATATATATATAAGTATATATGTATATATACATAAATATGTATATATATGTATATATATATATATGTATATATATAAATATATATATATATGTATATATATATATCTATATATATGTATATATATATACTAAGTATATATATATATACATATATATATACATATATATATATACATATATATATATATACTTATATATATATATACTTTTATATATATAAGTATGTAGGTTTATATATATATGTATATATATATGTATAAATATATATATGTATATATATATATAAGTATATATATACATATATATATTTATATATATATACATATATATATGTATGTATATATGTTAAGTATATATATATACATATATATATAAGTATATATATTTGTATATATGTATATATATAGGTATATATATATAAAGATATACATATATATATATATGTATATATATACTTAATATATGTATATATACATATATATACTTATATATATGTATATATATAAATATATATTTGTATATATATATATACTTATATATATATGTATATATATATGTATATATGTATATATATACATGTATATATGTATGTATATATATGTATAAATATATATATATGCTTATAATATACTTATATATGTACTATATATATATGTATATATATTTATATATGTATATATATGTATATATATGTATATATTAAGTATATATATACATATATATACATATATATAGATACTTATATATATACTTATACTATATATATATATAAGTATATAGGTATATATACATATATATGTATATATATATGTATAAATATATATATATATGTATATATATAAATATATATATATAAATATATATATATAAGTATATATATGTATATATATATATACATATCTATATATACATATATATATTTATATATATATACATATATATACGTTTATAGATGTATATATATATTAAGAATATATATATATACATATATATATATAAATATTTATATATATACATATATATATATATATATTTATATATCTATATATACATATATATATAAGTATATATATATATGTATATATATATATTAAGTATATATATACATATATATATATAATTATATATATGTGTATATATGTATATATATATATGTATATATATATTAAGTATATATATATAAATATATGTATATATAAATATATACATATATATGTATATATATACTCAATATATATATACATATATATATACGTTTATATAGATACATATATATATATGTATATTTATATGTATATATATATGTATATCTTTACTATATATAAAGAAATATCAAACACATGAATTTTAAAGCCGTTGAAATGATTACGACTGTTGAATCTGGCATGATATTTCATCAGCCGTCGGATCAAACCGCTCCCTCTCTCTCCATTTTTTCATAGGTCTCATAAACCTAGTAGGGGTGACCTAAAACTATGAAGGTGTAGAGTACCCTACAACATGAAATTATGATTTTTCCCTTAAATTTATTGAAAAATAAGTGTCATATGACCTGTTTTTTTATCTCATAAAATTTGTCAATGGTGAGAATTGAACCCGGGTCTCCACTATGTCAACCAAAGATGACAACCATCACACCATATGATTTTTGTTGAACAAAATTAAATTAAGTTTTATATATATTGATATAAATATAGATCGCCCCCGCAGAATGTCGCGGCCCCCAGTGAATGTCGTCGCCCCTGCCAAATTTCACCTCCGCCGAATGTCGCCGCCCTTGCCGAATGTCGTCACCCCTGCTGAATGTCACCGCCCGCACGGGGGGCCCCCGTGCTCTATCACTCGTATATATATATGTATTTATATATGTATATATATATATGTATATATATGTATATATATATAACCAAATAATATATAAATGCAAATACAAGAATAAAAATGAAGAAGAAATGACCGTCCGATGAAATACCGAGGATGCATCGGACACGCACGATCCGCTAGCTCATTAGCAGAGGTGACGATCACAGTGCATATTTATTCCTTCAATATTTCTTCTCTGATGAAGTGACAATCAACTTCAATGTGTTTTGTCCTCTCATGAAATACTGGATTATATATATATATATATATATATTTATATTATATAAAGAAAAACTTTAAAGCCCATATTGAAGCCAAAATAGGACCATCCATTGATTCCCCATCGTCAGATCTCATCTAACAGGTCTGCGAATAGCCTAATAAAGAAATCCCCCTCCAAAATCCTGAGCCAAGCCCGAACGCCATATTCAGCACCACAGACCCTCCCATTTCCGTCCGCCGCCGCCGCCGGAGCCACCTTCGGCCTGACCGGAGGTCACCCACGTGATCACCGGACTCCGGCGAACCTGCCGGGGGTAGCCCGGAGGCGCTCCAGCAGGGCCACCGCCGGCGGTGGCCCTTGACCGTGAGGTCCAGGTTTGGCCCTCACGGTCAGGACCACCGTCGGCGGTGGCCCTGCCGGCGCGCCGCCGGGCTAACCCCGGCAGGTTCACTGTGGTCCGGCGATCACGCGGGTGGCCTTCGTTCAGGCCGACGGTGGCTCCGACGGCGGCGGCGGACGGAAACGGCGGAGGAGGCAAATCGATGTTTTATTTAATTATATTATATACATTTTTTGGTTTATATTATATATATATAATATATATATCGATAAAATTTTAAATAGTTGATATATATATACAGATATAATATACATTTTCAAATTTATATAAAAAATCTAAAAATCTATAATAATATATATAATTTACAAATATAAAAAATAATCCAAGTCTCCCAGTGGTCTGCGAATAGCGTTCTCCAAGTGGTCTGCATGCCGGGGGTGCGTGCCGCTGGAGGGGGGCCCCCTAAACCAAAACTAAAATAAATATAATATATATTTTCAAATTTATTTAAAAAATCTATAATAATATATATAATTTACAAAATTAAAAAAAATGGGTGCGTGCTGGGGGCGGCAGGGTACTATCGCGCGGGGCACGGGGGGCCCCCCGTGCACTGTCATATATACCTACATACTTACATAGATATACATATATACATATATATGTATATATGTATATATATGTATATATACCTATATACTTATATATATAGTATAAGTATATATATATAAGTATATATATATATATGTATATATATACATATATATATATGTATATATATGTATATATTTGTATATATATATGTATATATGTATATATATGTATATATATGTATATATATATGTATAAATATATATATATGCTTATAATATACATATATATACTTATATATATATATATATTTATATATATACTTATATATATATAAATATGTATATAAGTATATATATATGTATATGTGAAATATCTAGTTGCCCACCAAAATCACCTAGAGGGGGGTGAATAGGTGATAACAGCGTCTTTTGCGGAATTGAAAATCTTGAAAATAAAGAACGCACAAAATGCAAACCACAACCACAGACGACAAAGAAATTTATAGTGGTTCCCCGATCTTGGGTACTCCACTTGCCGGCCTCGCCAATCTAGCACCACAGCTAGACTTGACTACTTCACTAAATCTCGGATCAAGAACGATCCTACAAATCTCAGAGTCAAAACTCTTACAACTCGGAGATCAATCTCCTACAAACTCAGAGAGAACCCTCTCTTACAACTCGGAGAACACCTCTCCTACAACTCGGAGAACAATCTCTCCTACAATCAAATATAAAATTGATAATGAGATTATACTTATCAAATCACAAATAGATCTGAATAATTTGATGAAGATCTTCTTTTCTTCTTGCGACAGAAATGACTTCGGCTTGATGTAGAAGATGAAGAATCGAAACGGCACAAATCAGATCTTCTAAGGTCTTGATCAATCCGATAGAATCAGAACGTGTAAGGCAATGATCGATTGACCTTCCTCTTCCACTTGGAGATGATTTCAGATAACTCACGATTGAACTCCAACGAAGGCGATGCGCGGCACTTGACAACAATCTTGGATCAGATTAGGGTTAGGAAAAATACGAACTCTGATCTTATGATTCTCAAAAACTTGTTAACTCATTCTTAAGGAGCAATCATTAAATAGATGACATCCTAACGATTTAACCTTAAGACGAGGAAAGGCGTCACGTCAATTTGACGGAAAGGACTTGTCGTCAAAACGGGAAAACAAAGTTTTTCGAGAAATGATAGGACTAGACTTCTCGAGAATTCCAAGACTTCTCGAGAGAAACGACTAGTTCTCGAAAAACAGCTTTAGAAAGAGAGAACAAAGATTTATGACAGAACTTCTCGAGAGATACAGGACTTCTCGAGAACAAATAAAACTTCTCGAAAGCTTTAGAACAATTTCGAGAACAACCTTCAGAGAAAAAGATTTTTCGAAAGAACCAGAGAGTTCTCGAAAACAAGAATACTTCTCGAGAGATAAAAGATTTCTCGAAAGCTGAGCTGAGACAGACTTCTCGAAATCACCTGGAAAAGAGCTTTTCCCGAAAACAAATAAGACCTTTCGAGAGAACAAAGACATCTCGAGAAATACAAGAAACTACTCGGAAATTTCAACAACTTCTCGAGAAACATCTGAAACAACTCTTCTCGAAAAAGCATAAGGACTTTTCGAAAGCACAGAAAGACTTCTCAGAAAATCTCCTTACTTCTCGAAAAGTTTACTTAGAGAAATTTCTTCTTTTGTCTTCAGGCCAATGCTGCACACCTAAGCTTTGAACCTTTAATGTCTTGATCATAAAGTGTATTCCAATTGAGAGACCACACATGAGTCAACCCCATACCTCACACAATGAAGAATTACATTGCATGAGACTGTGCTTATTGACCCATTGTGACCTGACATTGGTCTACACTTAGCAAAGTGAACCTGCAAGAACATTACTAAAAAAAACAAATCAAATACACAAACAATTCATTCTTGGTTCAAAGTTGACTTTCTACAAATCAAGGCTATTGTGGATACAATACCCAACAATCTCCCCCTATTTGTAGAAGTCAGAACCCTTCTTACCAAGATGAATTGTAGCCATATTAAATATAAAAAGAACATACTAGAAAGAACATTAAGAGCAATATCTAAATATAAGAACATGATTGTCACATCAGAATCAAAAACTATATTTAGATTTAAGATTGTCTAATGAATTAAAGTTCACACAAGCATATGACAATAGAATTTGATGATCTTCAACCTCTGGCATTGTCTCTTCTTTTCTGTTCCTGTCTTCTGAAGTATGCAAAAGGTTTAGGATGGTACTTTGGAGGAGCTGGAGGAGCTGTAGGATCATTGTACTTATTTGTCCTGTAATGTAATCTCCTTTTGGTCTTGCTGGTTTGATAAAGTTTCCATTCAGAAGAGCTGTAATAGTCTTGAACTTGCATTCCACCTTCTTCAACTAATTTGAGTGAATCAAGAATAATAGCCTTTGAAATAGGACTCCAAATCTCTGGATAATTCACAGGATCAGTAGCAGCAGCTTTGCCAGAGCCTGGTGAACTAGATTCAGGAACTGATCTCTTAGCAGAAGGTCCTTCACCATATTTTCTTTTTCTTGAACCTTGCTTAGAAGAAGCAACTTCTACATCAGAAGACACATCTTGTCTTGGAGAGAACTGAGGAGCCTCATGCTGAGGAGGGGGAACAGCAGGGTCAATGCCCAAATCTGGAAAGATCTCACTCTGAAGCCAAGTGGTAGACCTTTGTGTGAATTCTTTGACATCAGCTACCTGCTTCTGGACTCCCTGAGACAGTTGATCAAACTTCTCACTCATATGATTATGAAATGCAAATAAATTCTCATCAATTGAACCTATCAACTTGTCCTCCCCCTTTCTGACTTCTACAGAGAGGGTTTGGAGAATAGACTCCTTAAACTGGCCAACTTCATCAATAACTTTGAAAGTATTATCTTCAGCCCTTGAAGCCAAGTTTTCTTGAGTTTTTCTTACTTGAATAACTTCAGCTAGCACTGTGGCTACACCCTCTATGGTGTGATCAATAGCCTTTCCTCCCTGAATAACAACCTCTTTTAGTTGATCTGAACTGGTTTTGAATTCTTTCAACTTCTTTGACATTTCCTTTTCAACATCAGATATTCTTGCATGAACTTCTTTGAAGGAGTAATCTATTTTGGCACTTTGTCTTTGAAGCATGAGTTCAATTTTACCAAGAATTGTTTGTTCATCAAAAAGAGATGGAGGAGGAGGGATTGGCAGAGCTTCTTCTAGTAGATCTTCAAGAACAACTGAACTCTGGAGCTTCACAGGAGATAAACCAACAAACCTTTCCTGAGCATCCTTGTTTGTGTCTAAACAAGGCTCTTGCTCCCCCTCAACATGTACTGGAGGAGGAGATGAATCATGTACTGAAACATCATTTTGATCTTGAGTAAAATCAAAGTCTGCTCCTGACCCACCCATGTGGTCACTTGTGCTAAGCACATCATCAGCACCTTTAAGAATTTCACCTACCACATCTGCTAAGGTGGAATCAATTCTGTCTTCATCAAAAGCTGGAGGAGGTGAGAAATGATCCCCTTGATCTTGTGAAAGAATAGTAGTTTCCATAGGAGTATCTGACAAGACTTGATCATCTGGGATTGATGGAGTTTTGGAAGGAGCTAGATCTGAAGGAACTTGTTCTGAAGGATCCTGAGCTGATGGAGAAAGAACTGTGTTTGGTGAAGGATGGATACTTGGTTCTGCTGAAGGAATGGTGTCTTGTGGAGCTGGAGATGGAGATGGAGATGGAACTGAGCTTTATTGCTGAACTGGTGGTGGAGCTGGAACTTCATACTCTGTAACAGATTGAGCTAGAGAAATGGGCTCCCCCTGGAGACCTGTATCTGCAGTTGGCTTAGTTATTCTGATGTTCCACCTCTTCATTGTGACAACATCTACCTTCTTCAAATGATGAATAATAGCTCCTTTGGACATGTCAAACACAACTGGATCAAGCTGATTTAAATAGAGTGACAGGATCCTTGCAAAATTGGGACTAGTTATACTTTCTTTGATCTTGTTGAATAGGAAATCTGCCCAACTGAATCTTTTTCCACAAACCACCATTGCTACTAAACTGAAAACATCTGAAGAGACATGACCCAGGCTGCCAGTATGACATAGTAAGACCTTTGAAATAATGTCCACTATCAATTTTCCAACATCGCTCATCTTTTGTCTACGAATGGTTGATGTTCCTTTATCTAATCCACAAAAGATTAGGGCATGAGCCCAATCCTCATTACTTAGAGTATCCTCATTTTCTTCCAATGGAACTTTCAAATACTTGGAAAGAGATTTTGGATTCAACTTGATTTTGAAATTTCCAACCATTGATTTCATCCTATTTCCGTTTTTGTGAACTTTTACATTGATAAACAGATCCTCTACCTCTTGAAATAGAATTCGACATTGATGTTCTAGTACGAATGACAGTCCTGCTGCGTCTAAAAGATAAAAGAGGTTTTGAAACTCATCTGAGATTGACTGGAGACCTTCTCGCACGAGTTCACTGCCGACTCCAATCTTAGGTTTTCCTGAAGGAGCCATTGATCGAGAGGAGAACTTGAAATGTGGGCTGGAACTAGAGAAGATCCTTTTGAGGGCAAACTGGAACGTCGATTTTGCGTAAGGGGAGATGAACCGACGACACTTTTCGAGAGGAAATGGAAGTACTTCGCGTGACCTCTTAATTCATTTCGAGACTCTATTTATAGTGTGGTTCTGATGTGACAATTAATTTGGTTTTAATTAAGTTAAAGAAAATAAAGTTCATGCGTACCTGGCTCTTCATATTCTCGAGAATTGAAATTAATGATTTCGAAAAGTATAAGATATTTCTCGAGAGGTTGTTAAAGTTCTCGAGAAGTCTCTGAACTTTGCCGATCTTCTTCCGAAAGATAATTAAAGTTCTCGAGGGATAACCCATTTCTCGAGAAGTGTGAATTCATTTTTCGAGAGATGATGTCAAATTTTTCGAAATATTTTATCTTCAAACAACAGCAAGTCATTTCTCGAGATATTAACTTCATTTCTCGAGAAGTTTAATAATGACTTGGATTTTCCTTCTTTAATTTTTCTTGTTTCCAAATGATAATCCTGTGCTTCATTTTAGAACATAAAAAAATAAGATAAACTTAAGAAAATTCACTTATCTTCTTCCCTTTTCCTTTGTTTGAGCATTATTCCATGTTGAGCATTCCAAGTTCCGTCTTGAAGAAAGAGAACTTGGTCTCATCCAGCGACTTCGTGAGTATATCTGCTATTTGCTTATCTGTAGAGACATAACTTAAGTTGATATCCCCATTCTCCACATGCTCTCGGATGAAATGATATCTTAATTCGATATGCTTTGTCCGACTGTGTGAGACGGGATTATTTGCTATAGCAATTGCGCTAGAGGAGTCGCAAAACATTGGAATATTCTTTATCTTCAAATTATAATCTTGAAGCTGGTTCCTGATCCATAGAAGTTGTGCGCAACAACTGCCTGCAGAAATATATTCTGACTCGGCGGTTGAAATTGCAACACAATTCTACTTCTTGCTACTCCAGGAAATAAGTCTTCTTCCGAGAAATTGGCATGTTCCGGAAGTGTTTTTCCTGTCGTCTCTGCTACCTGCAAAATCTGCATCTGAATAGCCTATTAGTTCGCTATCATTACTTCTTGGGTACCATAAGCCAAGATTTGGTGTGCCTTTAAGGTATCTCAAGATTCGCTTTGCAGCAGTGTAATGAGATTCCTTAGAGTTCACCTGATATCTAGCACATACACATGTAGAAAACATTATGTCAGGTCTACTGGCAGTAAGGTAGAGCAAAGAGCCAATTATGCTTCTGTATTTGGTTTCATCAAAAGGTTTCCCTTTCTCGTCCTTGTCCAGAGACATAGCTGAGCTCATTGGAGTCCTCATAGAGGTTGCATTCTCCATTCCAAATTTCTTAATCAACTCCTTGGTGAATTTTGTCTGTGAGATGAAAATTCCATCTTCAGATTGTTTCACTTGAAGTCCTAAGAAATATTTCAGCTCGCCCATACTGCTCATTTCAAACTTTCCCTGCATAAGTTTTGAAAACTTTTTGCAAAGATTGTCGTCCGTAGAGCCAAAAATAATGTCATCAACATAGATTTGCACTAGCAAAATCTTGCCTTTTACTTCCCTAAGAAATAATGTCTTATCTATCTTTCCTCTTGTGAACTTGTTCTCAAGAAGGAAGTTAGACAGCGTCTCATACCAAGCTCGAGGAGCTTGTTTTAAACCATATAAAGCTTTCTGATGTAAATAAACATAATTAGGAAAGTCTGGATTGATAAAACCTGGAGGTTGTTCCACGTATACTTCTTCTTTGATATTTCCGTTGAGGAATGCTGACTTGACGTCCATTTGATATACGGTGAAACCCTTGAATGCAGCAAAGGCTAAGAACATTCTGATCGCTTCAAGTCTTGCTACTGGAGCATAAGTTTGATCGAAGTCGATCCCTTCTTCCTGTCTATAGCCTTTTGCTACAAGTCTTGCTTTATTCTTGATGATTGTTCCATCTTCGTCCAACTTGTTTCTGTACACCCACTTTGTTCCAATTATGTTCTTATCCTTAGGCTTTGGAACAAGTGTCCAGACCTTGCAACGCTTGAATTGGTTTAATTCTTCTTCCATTGCAATAATCCAGTATGGGTCTTCATTTGCTTCTTGAAATTTCTTTGGTTCTACCTGTGAAAGAAAGCTCAAGTGCAAATTTTCGTTAGTAGTACCTCTTCTAGTTCTAATACCTTCATGAGGATCTCCTATGATTTGATTAATAGGGTGATCCCTCATGTGTCTGAATTCAAGATTCCTCGCATCGCTTGGAACAACGGGAACTACTTCTTCAACTGGAACAAATTCTCCCACTGGAGTTGGCTCTTCATCATGGTGATCTTCCTCTTCAGCTAAGGTTAGAGGAGAGATTTTGACGAAGGTTTGAGCGTCGTCTTTAACTGGCTTATGCAAGTGTGTATCTTGCAACTTTGAACCTGCAACTTCAATAGAAGAACTAGAAAAGCTGCTTTGAAGCATGCTCGTCTCATCAAATACAACATTAATAGACTCTTCTACAACCAGAGTTTTCTTATTAAAAATACGATAAGCTTTACTATGACTGCTATAGCCTACGAAAATGCCCTCAAAACTCTTTTCGCTAAACTTGGTTTTGTAATGCTTTCCATTATTAAGTACAAAGCATTTGCAGCCAAAGATTCTAAAATAAGAGATGGTTGGTCTCTTGCCTTTTAGTAGTTCATAAGGAGTCTTTTCATGGTTTTTGTTTATGAGTGCTCTGTTTTGCACGTGGCATGCAGTGTTGACGGCTTCAGCCCAAAGATATTCGGGTAGAGAAGTGTCACTCAACATTGTTCTGCAAGCCTCAATGAGTGTTCTATTCCTTCTCTCAGCTACCCCATTTTGTTGTGGAGTTCGAGGTGAGGAAAACTCATGAACGATACCTAGACTTTCACAAAAATCTGTCATAGCCCCAGATTCAAATTCTGTTCCATGGTCACTTCTGATTTTGACCACGGTGCATTCAAATTCGTTCTGGATTTGCTTGACAAACTTAGTGAAAATGGCAAACGTATCTGACTTGTGTTTAAGAAAGAATACCCATGTGAAACGTGAGTAATCATCTACAATAACTAATGTAAAAGACTTACCTCCTAAACTCCTAATTTGCAAAGGACCAAACAAGTCCATATGAAGTAGATGTAAACACCTAGTTGAATCTTTGCCTATAATGCTTTTAAAGGTAGCTCTTGTTTGCTTGCCTTTTACACAAGCATGACAAGGTCTATCTTTAATGCACTTAACATATGGTGCATCGCGTACTAAGTTTTGTGAAAACAACTTATTTATAGTTTTGAAGTTTATATGTGCTAATCTCTTATGCCATTGATCAGCAAGAGATGCACTATCTTTTGCTAAAAGACATACTGGTGTAGAAGATGATAAACAAATAAAATTTAAACAGAAAATATTCCTATGACGAGTGCCTGATAGAATTGTTTCAGAATTTTCTGCCGACTTTATCAAACACTTGTCTTTACAAAAATCAACTATGTATCCTTTATCACAGAGTTGGCTTATACTTATCAGATTATGTTCTAATCCTTCCACATAAGCCACATCTAAGAAAGATACATTGCCATTAGAAATCATACCATAGCCTTTTGTAACTCCACGGTCTGATCCCCCAAAAATAACTTTTGGTCCATTCTCAACTGGAGTAAAATTTTGCAGTAGACTTCTAGTCCCGGTCATGTGCCGAGAACAACCACTGTCCAAATACCAGATAGGATTTTTGATGGCCTTTGGACATACCTGCAAAAACAAATTATTTTGCCTTAGGAGCCCAAACAACTTTGGGTCCTTGGTCCCTTGTTAGTTGAGTACCACGAGGAGCATTAATATTGCGAGTGGTCTTTCTTGCATTGTTAATTTGTGGTCTCTTGGAATATGTGAAATTGAACCAACAGTCTACGGCAAAGTGACCTATTTTGCCGCAACACCAACAGTTAAACCTGTTGTACCTTCTCTTAATATTTTCCTGCTTAATTCTTTGAACGTTGATTTTAGCAGGAGCAATCCTTCTGGATGAGTATGTTTCATGAGTACAGCATACACAGGGTAATGCTTTCTCCTCTGGCTTAGGTACAATAGTCTTTACTATTGGTGCTTTCTTCTCATTATGTCCGTGAACATAAGGACCATAATCTCTTAGATTTATCTCTTCATGAGATGCTTTGAAAACACTATCTTCGAAGTTTCGGGGACTAGTCCATCCCTTATAGTCATTGACAGGTCCAAACTTAATTGGTCGGGTCAAGTGACCATAAGTGCTTTGCATGTCATAAATGTTTGAGGGAAAAATAACTTTCTGAAATGGTACATGTTTTTGATGGGCTTTCCCTTTCTCTTCAATGGAGGCCTTCTTAGCATTCATGAATTTCTTATTGGCATGTGTGCCCTTAGTAGTGTTACTAGGACCTGCAACATGACCTAATCCACTAGTACTTGCTTGAGCAGTGAATCTATCAATGAGCGAAAGAATTGTTTTGGGTTGTGAAAACTTTTCAACTAGCTTTCGTTCAGCGGCTAGCTGTTCTTCCAAAACTTTGATAGAGTTTGCTCTTCGATCAAGGAGCTCATCCGAGCTTTTGATCTTGTCTTTTAAGACTTGGACTTCCTCTTTGAAGGAAGAAAGTTGTTCAACTTCCTTTCTCAAATTGGTTTCCATTTCCTTAAGAGACATAATTTCCTTGGTCTGAGATTTGACAATCCTTCGGCACTTGTCAAAGCTCTTGAGCATTTCGGTGTATTGGGTCATGAGTTTAGATTCATCATCAGAGAGATAATCTTTTTGTTCAGCAGAAGCATAATCCGAATCAGATAGCATAGTGTGAGAATTTACCTTCCCAGTATATGGAGGTTCTTCTTCATCATCAGTCATAGCCATCAACCCGAAGTAGGCTTCTTCTTCACTACTTGATTTTTCCGAGTCACTGTCACTTAAAGTTTTGTTCTTTTTAGCGACTAGACTCTTTTCGGTCTTCCTTTTTCTGTGAGTGGATTTCTTTTCTTCTTTTCTTCCACCCTCCTTCTTTTTATAAGGGCATTCAGCAATCATGTGCCCTGGCTTATTGCAACAATAACAAACTATGTCAGAAGAAATATGTTTACCAGTTTTAGATTTATACCTGTCATGATTGCCAGAACTCTTTTTGTGATGATCATCATCACGTCGAGACTGTCTATTTTCAGAGGAAAACTTGTTCTTCATGTGTCTTCTTTTGTTTAACAGTTTTTTAAACTGACGGGAGATAAGAGAGAATTCCCCATCAGACATTTCTGAGCTGGAGGAGCCGTCCTTAGATTCTTCTTCATCAGTAGATTCTTGTATTCTGATTTGAGACAAGGTTTTGCCTTTTCTAGAACTCTCAACCTTCATAGCCAAGGTTTTTTCCTTGCTTGAAGCTCTATTCCCATCTTCTTCTGTTTTTCGAATGTTCATCTGTAGCTCGTGGGATAATAGTTTCCCAAACAGATTCTGAGGATCTAGATTTGGTAACTTCCCAAATTCTCTGATTGCAACAATCTTGCTATCCCAATCTTTTGTTAGGGAACGCAGGAATTTATCATTCAGTTCACCATTTGAGAATTCCCGACCATAGTTTCTCAGGCCGTTTACAATTTTGAAGAATCTTTCATATGCATCGGCAATGCACTCCTTTTTATTCTGCTTGAAAGCCTCATATTCTTGATTCAAAAGAGATCTTCTATCATCCCTTACTTCTTCAGTACCTTCCATAAGAACTATTAAGAACGTCCACATTTCTTTTGCAGAATTATAGTGAATTAAATTTTGCAACATAGAATCATCCACTGCACTGGCAATGATGTTCTTTGCCTTTTTGTCTAAGGCAACGAGAGAGATCTCATCCTTTGTTAAGTCCATCATTTTCTTTGGTACTTGAACCGTAGGATTGACTGTTGAGGCAGTCATTGGCACATGAGGTCCTTCTTCCACAACTTGGAAGATTCTTGGGTCTGCGGCTTCCATATAAAATCTGACTCTTTCTTTCCACATAGGAAAGTTAGCCTTTGTGCATATTGGCAATTTCAACGAAGACGATTCCTTGCACTTTTTCATGATTTGAAGGCAAATAGAGTGAAAAGATCTTGTTCAAGGTGTTAACCTTTTAAGAACAACGACCCTCTGATACCAATTGAAATATCTAGTTGCCCACCAAAATCACCTAGAGGGGGGTGAATAGGTGATAACAGCGTCTTTTGCGGAATTGAAAATCTTGAAAATAAAGAACGCACAAAATGCAAACCACAACCACAGACGACAAAGAAATTTATAGTGGTTCCCCGATCTAGGGTACTCCACTTGCCGGCCTCGCCAATCTAGCACCACAGCTAGACTTGACTACTTCACTAAATCTCGGATCAAGAACGATCCTACAAATCTCAGAGTCAAAACTCTTACAACTCGGAGATCAATCTCCTACAAACTCAGAGAGAACCCTCTCTTACAACTCGGAGAACACCTCTCCTACAAATCGGAGAACAATCTCTCCTACAATCAAATATAAAATTGATAATGAGATTATACTTATCAAATCACAAATAGATCTGAATAATTTGATGAAGATCTTCTTTTCTTCTTGCGACAGAAATGACTTCGGCTTGATGTAGAAGATGAAGAATCGAAACGGCACAAATCAGATCTTCTAAGGTCTTGATCAATCCGATAGAATCTGAGCGTGTAAGGCAATGATCGATTGACCTTCCTCTTCCACTTGGAGACGATTTCAGATAACTCACGATTGAACTCCAACAAAGGCGATGCGCGGCACTTGACGACAATCTTGGATCAGATTAGGGTTAGGAAAAAATACGAACTCTGATCTTATGATTCTCAAAAACTTATTTTTTTCATTCTTAAGGAGCAATCATTATAAAGATGACATCCTAACGATTTAACCTTAAGACGAGGAAAGACGTCACGTCAATTTGACGGAAAGGACTTGTCGTCAAAACGGGAAAACAAAGTTTTTCGA